>CAEGAD010052472.1:0-39388 GCA_903067055.1 Poeciliopsis paucimaculata | reverse complement strand
TGATTATTTTAAATATTTAAGCATGACAAAATAGCAAAGCACAAAAAAAATTTTAATAAAATATTCATTGTATGGTGTTTATGGCAATTAAATCACTCAGTGTGATCGCTGAGCATGAATAGAACTTCTTATCTTTAGATACTCTTGAATTACGTATTTGCTCAAAACCTTTGGGAGCTCAAAGATTTTCTTTTTATTTTCTTCCTACCCCCCCCCCCCTTTTTGTGAACTGCGGCCTTCTCTGTTTTCTCTTTCATTTGCACCTCAGAAAGGTTACAGGAAAACTGAGTTTCCCACAGTGAAAGGCACACTCTCAAACTGCTTTTTAATCATTTCCAGAGCCTGTTGTGAGACAGCAAGTGCTGGCACTCCAGCCGGGCCACGGCTCGGATCCGTTCCAGGAGCACACTTCAGGGCTCACTGAGCCTGCTCAGTAATCTGTCACTGTAAGGGACGGAGGAAATGGCTGTATTTAAGCGAGAGGATACAATTTCATCCCATAATTACATTTCTCCTGTGTTTACAGATCTTTTCACAGAGGAAGAAAACGTTGCCTCACATGTGGTGCAGAATTTCAGCTTTTTATAGAAATCACTTTTTTTCCTCGAAGGATATATCAACTAAATGCTTTCTTTACCCACTTGAATTTCAAGCTATGGGATGTAATCTAAATTACACTTGAAATATGCATAAAAAAAAAGATTTAGTTACATAGTGGATCAAAATAGTACCTTGTCATCTACTTTAACATTATAGGATTTGACTTTATAATAGACTTTTACTTTATTGTAATTACGCAATTATGCTGGTTTGAATGACTATCTCTTTTTGTTTCAGGAGTGGCAGAACTCCATTCAGAAGAATGCTGGCCTCGCTTTCATTGAGCTAATAAATGAAGGAAGGTAATTCAACCATTCATTTCAAAATCACACAGCCCAGGAGCAGTTTTATGTTGACATTTATTATCAAAATGTACAGTTTATCATTTTCTTCTTGGCAGACATAAAGAGGTTGTTAAGCTAAGTGGAGCAGTGTAGCTTAGCCCTAAATCTCTGATCTTTTAGTGAGATAAAGGCAAATAAGCTGTTTTACTTGAATTACGAATAACAACACTGCAGAGCATCTCTTGTGTTGTCTACCTCTATTTGTTCATTTCTTCTTCCTCCTCTCTCCATGTTTGGGTGTGGCCAGACTTAGAGTTTTCCTGAGCAGATCAGGGGCAGCTCAGCCTCCTTGTCCATCTGTTGACCCATCTGCCCCGTCCTCCTGCATGCCCAGGCTCTAGGCTCGGACCAAGCAGGTTTCGCTCTGTCCCCCGCTGGCCCTAGAACAAAGAAGTTCAGTTGGTGGGGCCACACGGCGCTGTCCAGGGTGCTGCTGACAGACGCATAATTTTCCAGTTTTACACTAGACTGTGTCCACCTAACCTGCTTAACTAGACAGATCTACAGGAACCGGCTGGTAAATCTGTTTGCTTTACAAGGCGTTGCTGACACCGATGTTGTTCCAGCTGTATTTACAAAGACACATTACGCAAGTAGCTGATTTTTTTTTTCTTTTTAATAACGCAGCTGCCCATATCTAACACTGAAAAGATGCCTTCAATATGTGGGTGAGATGGTTATTTTATAATCTCATTAGATCTTTTTCAAATATGTCAATTTGGAAAAACTCAGATCTGGAACTTTTTCAGCAGTTTTTTGTGGGAGGTTTTATAGTAACAGAAAAATATCAGTACCTAATGGAAAATGAATCCATTTATGTTATCTTTCTGCAGATAATTTATAAGATGCAGGGATCTGAAATGCACTCCAGTCAGTGACAAATCAATACAAAGATTAACAATAAAAAACACCTTTACCTTTTCAAAGCTACGAACAAACATTGAAACGTTCGTTGTGAAATCTTCACTTTCAGCTTTTTTCAGTTTTTTTTGTGTTCTGCTTTTTTATTGTTCTTTCTGTGCATGTAGCAAAAATACCTGGTAGATAACTGATATCTATTTTCCATCTCCAACTGGAACTTGTCAACTCACTTTCTCATCTATTCTTGGTTTCGAAACAAAGCTTCACGTTGTCAGCTTCTCTCTTTGAACTGTGAACTCCTGTCTGTTAATGAGTGCTTGTCAACAGTTAAAGAGGCGAGAGCAGCTGATGACTGTAGTTTCCAGATTAATGACTCTCTTTGGGGACAGAAGGCAATAGTAAAATCTGTATGAAGCTCTAGAGAAGAGCACGATCTGTTTTAATTAAAACAAAACTTGTCTAATGGTGTGTGAAATAGGTTGTAATCTTCCAACATATCTGCAGTGAATTTATTTGTTGAAGTTGTTTTTTTTTTAGATAGTACAATTTAAATGTTAAAAGCTGTTACCCAAGGACATCTAGATTAGCTTTCTCAGCTTTGCAGGCACTAGGCGGGTTCTCTGAATGTTCTTTTTTTCCTTCAAAAGATCAAATTGTGCAGAACAGGGTTCAGTGGTGACTTCTTTTGTTAATGGTACAGAAGGCTCAATCACTGACTTTCATTTTTGCAGCACAACCAGACAAAAGAGGCCAACTACTTACAGTGTTTGGCGGCTATATTCACACCCTTCATTGTCCTTTTACATTACAACAATCTTCAGATTAGTTTTAAACTCAGTTTTGATTTCAAACCTTGAGTCAGGTTTTATGTATTCTTTGCATGACTTGTAGCAAACTGAATATGGGACTTCTTATTTCTCTAATTAATGCTTTCTTTGCTATGCCTGCCAGTTTAGGTGGATAGTCATATCTTGGTATATTTCAGCTTTGACTTGAAATATGTGTTTCTTGGTCTTCATGATACAGTTTATTTACTAATGTTCTCTAACAAACTACCTTTGCAGAACCGCTGTAATAAAGCGAGTTTGAATTGGAGTGTTCCGTTTGACTATATTTCTCACGTTTCCTCATAAATTGCATTTGTAAAAGTGTCTGTTGCTGTGCAATGTTAAAGGTTGCTGTGCCATGCCATGAAAGACCACATTGTTCGTGTTGCCAACGAGGCTGAATTCATCCTGAACAGACAGCGAGCGGAGGACGTCCACAAACATGCAGAGTTTGAGGTATCAACTTTTGTTCCACCTCAAGTTAAATGCCAACATCATCAATGGTTTTCATGTAATTGTACTGAAACATGACTTTTATTATTAATGGTTCTTTTCTAAACTACATCTACTTCAAATTATTAGATTTTTTTGTATGCTGTGAAAATACAATTTTATTTTGAGCACTTTCTGAGGAGCACTTAACAAATTCCATTACTGTAAAACAGCTATTCAACTTTACAACCTCAATAATAGTTTTTAGGGTTGACTCGTCAGTGTTACAATTTTTATAGCGTTAGCCTAGCAATATTCAAGCAAGAATATTTTATTACTGGTGACCAGCTAACTCCAGGGATTACTGCTAAGAGTGTATTCAACCGTTTTCCTCAAATTACATTTGAAATGTAAGATAAATGTAAGCTTTAGTTAAACACAATATGACAAAAGTTTCTAAGTTGGATAGTAACATTTTACAAAAAACTGAATTTATTTACAGAGCCTTGTAAAAATGTTCATACCCTTTTAATTTTTTCCACACTTTGCCACGTTACAGCCATCAACCTTGATGTATTTATTAGGAGTTTATGCGATAAAAAGGAAGAGTGAGTTTCACAGGGGTTTTTTTTCCCAAATAAACATCAACATTTCTCATGGATTTGTCTTTAGTCTTGTCCTGCTGTGAGGTTTACATCCTCAGTCTGTAATTTTTGTTCAACATTATCCTAAATTTAGCCTCCTCACTAAACTGACCAGCTTTATTTTAGCTGGGTCTGGGTTGGTTCAGGATGAGCTTGTAGGGTACGAAATAAAATTTTAAATATATCCAAAGGCAATTGATTACACTGGATTACACTTTTGGAGTATTTGCAAGACAACCGAATAAAACATTTTCCTGTACTTTATTGGTACAAAATAATGCACTGTTCTCTTCCCACTTCACAATTTGAAGCATAAATGTCCCAAAAAAAAGCATTAAAGTTTTAAAGTGATAATAGCTGAGAAAGTTGTGAATGTAGGTGTGAATACTTTGCAAGACATCAGAATGTAAGTATTTTTGCATCTCTACAAACCTCAACTCAAACACTTCATTCACCTCTGTTAACAGCGTGTACATGTGAGCGATGACATGTTTCTTATCTTAGAAAAGCAGCCAGCCACAAGCAGCTTTTTGATATACAGTTCTTGAGGATCCTTGACCCGCTAGATAAACTGGAAGAGACGACTAGATATGTGGTGTCAAGGGAACGGGGGAGGAGGGGAGAAGTGTACCTGGCCCTATCCGTCCTGTCTGCCAACTCTAGACAGCTTACACTTTTCATCTGGGGCTGACATTACTTTATTACCCACTCTCCATGATTGAAGATTCAGGTTACAGATAAGACATTTTTACAATTAAGCTGGTGTCAAGGAGAAGCGTCATATGCTTTAAAGTGATAAATAATGTTTGATATTTGTCACATAGTCACGTGGTAATGCAGGGTGACAGGCAGCGATTGAGTTATTTGCTTTATGAGGAATATGTTGAAGTATAGTGTCTGACAGAATTCAAATTTAAAGCAGGAAATTCAATTAACTTCCAGCTTCTGTTAGCAAATTAGATTGTGAATATTAGCAAGAGTCCCCTCCGGGTGGAAGAGTAAGACAATCTTATTTTAGAAGCGAAGACAAGAGCTGTTCTAGTTTACTTTCAACCACCTGCACCTTCTACTACCCCTAAATCAGGAAAATTATTTTACACTAATATACAAATTTATTTCATATTTATTTATTTATTTATTTAAGTAGTATTTTAATAGCATTCTTGTTTTAGAAAATGGCTCTTTTTCTATATTTTGCACGATTCCTGTACAGCAAGCCATTTAACTTTTCATATTGTCAATGTAGTTTTGTAGAAATGTACTATATTTTGTGGGACTATTAACATTTTGTCTCTAATAGCAGGGTCCACAGCTACCTAGCAGGGAATCTCATCTGTCTGCATTTTGGGAATGAACTACCTCCATGTGCTCTCTTTGATTTATAACACTCCTCTAAGGGAGCAGAAATACATCTCTCAACTGTCCGCTAATATCTTTATGCACTCAAGTGTGGTGAATGAAGCCATAACATTCCTCATCGTGACAAATACTCTATTAGGAGAAATATATTATTCTGACTTTATTCAAATGGAACCTTTTTGAATGGTGTTACTTCAATGTCAGGCATGGCTTTTTGGGAAAGAACACCATGCAAACAAGGTTAACACTGTTCTTTTGTTCTTTATGTACATTAGTCCAGCTGTGCACAGTATGCTGCAGACAGGAAAGAAGAAGAGAAGATGTGTGACCACCTGATAAGTGCTGCTAAGCATAGAGATCATGTCACAGCCAATCAACTGAAGCAGAAGATTGTCAACATCCTCACCAACAAGCATGGGGCTTGGGGTATACCATGCCAGAGGTAAGTTTTTACCTGTGGGTCAAGTTAAGTCTAAACATCTGCCATTGATGTATGATGTTAGGTCCGATCTTCATCAAAAGTTTCTTGCTTTCAGTGATTTTCAGTCGATTGATGGGAGCACCGGTTAATATAATTTTCCCAGGATTCGATAGGGTTAGCAGTTGGGTCAGCAAACACAATTACAGTGTGGAGTGGCCTAATTCCCAGGGGACAGTTGATTGGCTAGTCATCCTACATACATGGGTGGACGCAATTTGGGGGGTTGGGGTTTCTTTTTTTGCACCATTGTCTAGGTTTTCGTTGACATTTTGCAAAACAAAGCATATCACCTGGTGGAAGCAGCTGGACTCCCCGATACGAACCTTGATAAAATAACAAGTGGCTCTTCTGCTCTGAACCTTACCTCTCTGTTTTTCCTACATAAAATTCAGTGGTGAAAAAATTTTAGAAAAAAAGTTTATAATCGAAACTTTAAGGTTGATCCTATCCACTTAGCCAAAGATTGTATAATTAAGCCTGTTAAAATGATCAGATATATTAGGGGTGCACTGATCAGAAGTTTATCTGCAAAAACTTTCAAATAAAACATATGAACAGCACTGAATAACTGATGAACATTGTAAGTGGTTATTAATTTTCACATGATCAACACAACATCATGCTCTGTGTAAGAGATGGCAGAGAGCAAAAATGAAATGATCTTATCTTAGACACTTTTCACCATCTTCTATTATCATTGTCTGTTTTGTAATAATTCTACACCGTAGAATGTTGTTGTCAATGTAATCTGTTTCATGTGTTCACTGGCAGATTATTCTGTTTTGACTGTTCAGTCACATAGATAAAGCTAAAATCTGTCCAATGTTAATTACAAGCTGACTTTTTGTTTCATTTTCTGACAAGTTTCCATGCAATAGCTGACATGTTTTAGTTGGTTAACGTTGAAACTCAGCTCACAGTTATGTGATTGAGTTTTTCAGCTATACATACATGCTTATGTGTTTCTGTTCTTTGTGCCAGCACCAGAACAACAGAAGCAAAAAGGACAGGAATGGCACTTTAACACTTTGCTGAAACAGTAACTTTGATTTTATCATTCAGTTTGAAGATGCATTGCAGATAACCCACATTGTTTTTTCTATCTTAAATCAAGTTTGCCATATCCAAGAAGCTTTACAGTGTCATTTTGTCTTGGATGTCAGGTAGATTTTTTTAATTCATATTCAAATGCTATATACTGGCATTATTTATTCTAGTTTGCCAGCATCTGAGTATTTAGGAGAGCGTTCAAATATTACAAATTATTTAAAAATGGTGCCAAAGGAATAATGTAGATAAAATTACATTTATTGTTATGCTTATAATTTGAGTGTAACATTTTTGTAGTGTCTAAGCATTTTTTTTCTAAATCCGACTAAACCTTAGCAACCCATAAAAATGTGCTGGGTTGAATTTGGGGCTCTTGTTCAAATATTTATGGAGCCCCACCCAGAGGCATAGCATTTGCATTGAAACAAAAGGTTATTGAGCTTGGGTGCATTGTAAATGATACAACAAAACTTCCAACAAATTCAAATTTAATGGTAACCTGCTGGTGAAGAAAAATGATGCAATATGCTCACAAGCTCAAGGCAGTGTTGCAGTTCAGCAGCTTATTCTTATTCACTGCTACATTAACTTTCCCATTTATGCTGCCCTTGTAAAATATAAAGCCCCCAGGCTCTGTGAATGCCTGACTGTGTGTGCGTGCGGTTGTGTGTGTAGAACCTTTACTTGGTTATGTTTTCATCCTCATACACAGAAACTGTTTTACCTTTTTATTGCTAAATTTTGTCTGGAGATTTGGCAAATAATATTTATCATTAGCACAGAATATCATAAATTAAATTATTCTTAGGACGGCAACTGAATGAAACTTGTGACTTGTTTATGTTGCTTATCCACCCGTGTGTGTTCGCAGCTGATCTCATTAGATGGATAAGAATTAGATTAATCTGTTTCGTCTTTTTCTGCAGACATTTGCAGGTTGCCTCTCTGTGAGCCACTTTATTTTGTGTCGTTCTTATTGCTCCAAACACCATTAGGAAAGTGCGCTACAGCATAAACGACAACAGGCAGCTACGAGGTAATAATCTGTACAAGCCTTGAATACAGCTGCTACAGTCATGCGATTAGACTGAAGAAAAGGCAGATCAGACCCTACGGTGGCCTGTTTGATCATACTATATGCTTGCCTGATGATGAATGTTCCCTTGTATAGTGCCAGCATAGAAAAATCAATACTTCTCAAATTGAAACAGTATAGGGTTGTATTGATCCACTGTGCTAAATCAAAATGAGGAGACTTTGATACATCTCTCCAAGACAGCTCTCTGCTCAGTAATGACACACTATCAATTTTAGCTTTACACTGATAAATCAAGTTGAAAATTGGATGTCAGAATTTTTCCCAGCAAGAGAGTGATTTCCTCTGCCCCCTGGTGCCCTCTGCTGTTGACCTTTGAACCCTTGCAGCAGATTATAAAGTTCAGACTTATCCGAAGTGAAAGTAGATGTCAAGGCAAGACTGATGAATACACTGAAGGCTAATGTCCGCCTCTTTTTCAACAGAGGACATTAAAGTCGCATTACTATAAATCCTGTCCCTGTAAAAGTAAAAGAGGGTCGATTGAATTGCAACTTTATTTGATGGAGCACATATTTTCTGGCATTCTCAAGTACTTTTCCAAAACACTAGATAAATTTTAAACACACCTGAAACAAACAAACCTCTTCCGTCCCACCTGAGAATCACTGACAGCTGACAGAGGAGCCTCTGCTAGCATCCATGGCAGGCCTTAACCCTACCTGACTAGTCTATTGATTGTCAACATTTCTTCTGTATAATTACTTTTTTGTAGCAAAGGAGAAAGGAAAATGGCAGCACATATTGATCTGTGGCAAGGCAGTGAAACAACCGTTTCCCTTGACTAACAGCGAGTTTCATCTCTTGCGCGTGATGAATGGTAACAATCTGCCCGTGGATAATAACTTTGTGATGGAATGAACCCCTTTACTCACTATGTGCCCAGAGTATTTGGTCTTGCCTGAAAGGGTTATCAATTCTAATAGAACTGAAGTGTCCTACTGCGTGGGGGGTGGGGACCTTTAAAGGGCTTTAAAGCCTCTGAGGGCTTTAGGTCTGATGTCCCTTTTGGGGCAGAAAACAAAGGTCATGGTCTCCGGTTGAGTCTAACAAGATAAACAAACTTTAACTTGGTGATAAAAATGATAGCAGTAACAACATCTAGACAAGATGTCTAGACGTTCCAGATCCAGATGCTTTCTCACATCTGGATCTGGACCCGTCTTGGGCATTTGTCTTAAACAAACAAAGCAAAAGAAACCTCATTTGAAAGCAAATTAAAGCAAAGATAATTTTTGATGTAATTTTTCCAATTCTAAATCAAAAATTATTTCGCTTTAATTCAAATTAGGATTTTTTTTTTTTTTTTTTTTTGCTTTGTCTATAAAAAAAAAAAAAAACGAATAATTTTAGTATCTTAAAAGTATTTTGCAAACACCTTTAAACTTCATCCAATTTATGTTCTAGGTTTGAGAAAAATTTTCAAAGGAACACACCACAAAACACTTAAAGGCAAGAAATTTAATGCTATATCCATCTCAATAAAAAATATTGGTTTTGGTATTGGTAATAAAGGTCCTGTATTTACTTAGTATTGGCTCAATATCAAAGTGTGCAGCATTACGCACTTCTATAGAATACATATGTCCCACAACCATGTGAACTGTTTGGCCTTGGAGGAAGAATAAGTGAGCCTTAATTCTTCACTAAGACAGCTGTGCCACAGATTTACCAAGAGACTAAAAGAAAGGTTGCCATAACCAAAAAAAACATGATGACTTTTTGTCGTCATGTTTTCCCAAAGAAAAATTTGTATAAACAGACCTCTCTGAAATGTAATTGAAAATCTTTATCAAAGCAACAATTAATATTATACTAATATAATATTAATATTATTATATGCTATACCCATACCAGGAGCTGGTATGGGTATAGCAAAGTTAAATATATTGTTGAACTGTCTCTGTTTGAACTACTACTTCACCCATCACATCTTAAAAATATGCAACTGCTTTAAAACCACCTTACAATTACAAATGTTTGTTCTTTTTTAACTGAACCTTATCTTAAACATGATAGTCCTTTGTTCTGGCTTCCCAATATATTCATTTTCTTTGCCCTTGGGCCACACTTAACCTTGTACACTGTGCTAATTATATCTGGAAAGGGGCCCATTCACATAATCATCAATTTCATTGGGTGTTGAAATTGAGCTGGGCATTGCTCGAATGTGCCACATTTTCTGTAAAAGATTGGTTCTGGAAAGCTGGTGATCCTGGGGAGTTTTCTAACATTACAGTGTGGTTCCTCATCCCTCGCTCAACCTCGCATGTCTGTCTTCATTAAACCTGATGACCTCGAGTTAATCTTGTTGCCGCTGTGGTGTTTCCTTTTGTCTTTTTCCCTAGAGCAAATTCTTCACTCTATCTCTTAATCTGCAAAAGAAGAGTCGAGAAACAAAAACAGAAACATTTGGATCTTGGTGTTCTTTTGTTTGAAGTGGTGTTGAGAGATATAAATATATGAAATAGCAAAATTAAAGGGATGAAAGTCTTATGTATCATTTGCAGCCATCTGCGATAATAAAATCATGATGGCGACCATACAGCCACTGACGATTTGGAATCCCAAAGACACATGAAATTTATTGGGGTTTTTTGCTTTTATTTTATGTATATATATTTTTTTACTTTATAAGTCGCTTTGAAACATATGAGTTCATCACCATATGGTTGCCAGTGACCACATTTGATGATTTCCATTTTTGTTGCCTTTTTATCACAGCAGTATAGAGAGATGTTTTTTAAGAATGCATAAAATAATGCACTGGTCTATTAAACAGTTGTTTTTTCCTTCTGTCTGGTTTCCATGCTTATTATATCAAGGAATTGGTTCTAAGAATGGTTATTTCGCAGAGACTGGTAGTTCTTCTAAGCTGTCGAGACAGAAATTTGTCAGTAAATATTTATATGCAATAACCAATTTATTTGTTAAACCGTATTTAAGAAATGTTTTAAAAGGCAGTGGAACTTGTACCTTCTACAAATTCCCCTGAAGTTCACTACCTCACAATGAGAGACTGTTAGGACAGTTTAAAATGAAAGAAAAGCCTATTTGTCCTCAGAATGTCACTAAAAACGGATGTGTTCCAAGTAGTGTGGCCGTGCTACAGAAACCAGTTGCTTCGTCTTTGAATAGAATTGTCACTGATTACTGGTATTTATTATAATTACTCCCAACTCATGTCACCAGTGCAGGATTTTTAAAAGAGTATAATGGTGTTTTATTGAATCAGTATGTGCCTGACCTTCCCCCTTACCGCTCCACATAAATCTCTTGAGAGAATAAATTGGATGAAAAAGAAAATCTTAAACCATGAAAATATGATGTGTCTTCAGTCCAACCCCGTCTGTTTGTGAGTCATTATGGTTAAGAAACTTAAAAGACATGCAGTTAACTATAAGAACTTACCAGAAATAAATAACAAAATACTGGTACAACAATTAATCTAGAAATGTTGTGTTTGTGTCCTTTTTAGACACTAACTGGTCAGGTTACTGATTTGTATTTATTTTAGTATACATTTGCATGTACTCGCTCATCTTTGTTATTACACCTGAGCAAAGGATTACTAAAAAGCAAGTGCACTATTAACAACTATTGAAATTAATTTTGCCACTACAATTAGTGCATATCACTTATTATTTTTGACAATGAATCACTTCATTTTAATAGCTTAAACACTTAAGTTGTGAATTTCAACATATTTTTAAACCTTCGTGGCAAAATGAATTACACTATAGCTTTTACATTGCCTGAATCTCAAGACACAACAGGTATATGCTACACAATATCTGTACAATCAGTTTAGTTTGTAACAGATTAATGGAATATCTTCAAACTTCTTAAGCCTGAATTTGTTTAAATATACCCATTCAATCAATTTCAAATATACTTGCTTAATAAAAATGCTGTTTCAAAGCTACTCTTATTTGCACCCAATTGGGCTGTGTGAATGGATGCAGAGGATAAGGTCTGTCACTCAGACACTTCTGTTTGGTGCTTCTTCGCAGCGGAACCATGACTAATAAGCACTTTCGTTGTTTCTGTCATGAAGTCATTTGGTCCTCTTTATTTAAAAAGAAACAAAAGTAGATTTGGTTGGTGATTTAGAAACATGTTGAGTGTTTTAATTTTTACAAGATGACATATCTTTTTTCCAACCTCCAAATCTAAAACGTCATTAACTTGGCTGTTTTGAGTTAGCAATGGGAGTAATGGGCGAAGGCACAGGAGCTTGTCTTTTTCCATAAAGTATCTGTCCCATACCACACTGCCACGACATAGTGACAATTTTAACAAACATCTAAAAAATATATATATATTTTTTAAAGCTACGTACTATAGCTTTAATGCACTGTTTGATAACTAGGATCAATTGCAATATATGTGTGACTGAATTTAAATTGTGAATTGGCACTACATACATAAAGTAAATCGAATTAAATAGGCTCTGCAGCACTTAAAACTGCAACACCTCATGTGGAATCAATATGAGCCTTACAAGTTTTTTTTTTTTTTTCAACCAAAATTATACAGTTTGCAATAAAGTGTATGAATCCTTTTGACCACACTGCTATCATTGTATTAAAATTATGTTTATTTTCTATTGTAAATAAAATCCTGCTGGATGAATGTTAGGGCTTGCACTTCACACTCTTCAGCAAGGCCTGCTGGAGGAAAAATCTGCTTTAAATATCCATTTAAAAGAGGACAGGTAAAAGACAATAGTTCCCTTACACATTTATCCTGCTACACTTAGCAAGTCTGAAAACCTTCATAAATAATGGTACTCTGTTTCCTGTAGGTTATCAGTGTTGGAAAATTAGCTTTTAAAATGCGGTTTGAAATCCATTTGGCTGATTGATGGGTGATGGGGCTAATAAATTTTGCCACTTTCTAGCGGGTCGGCTCAAAGCCATTCTTTATGGTTGTCATGAGGCCAGACACATTCGATGTGTGAAATGAGGATGTCAAACCAACTCTGATGAAAGGATTTCATCGGGTGGACAATTTGCTACAGAAAGAAAACCGACTGTTATCTTTGCATTAATAATTGTGAACAGGAATTTTATATTTTACAGACTCTTTATTGCCTAACTTGTACATTAATCTTTATTGTATTGTATGAATCTTAGCATTGGTGGTCTGCTGCCAGAGTAAAAGCCTTGAGCAGAATTAAAATATTGCTACGAGGGGCATATGGTCACCCGGGTTTACATTCCCGTTAGTCTAAGCAAGGGGGCATGGTTGGTTAAAGTGTGTAGCTTAATTCTGCTTTTTATTTTTACTCAAAAGGTTGGGGGTAGATATTATGGAAAATCAACTTTTTCAGCATCATATAATGTAATTTCCTTATCAGGCAAATACCCAGAGTGTTACTTTGACTCAATTATGCATGTTTGAGAATTGCTTGAATCTCCCGTGGCAGCCATTCGGGGGTGCCTTAGCAGGTGCTCATACAATGCAATGCTTATTTATCCAAAGCTATAACTTGGAGTTTCAGTTCTTCACC
This sequence comes from Poeciliopsis paucimaculata, assembly GCA_903067055.1. Lineage (NCBI taxonomy): Eukaryota > Metazoa > Chordata > Actinopteri > Cyprinodontiformes > Poeciliidae > Poeciliopsis > Poeciliopsis paucimaculata. The sequence continues at coordinate 26,179 of CAEGAD010052472.1, read as the reverse complement.
AAGCTTCTGGCCTACAGCGAAGATTTCTGTCACATTTTCCCAGCGTCTTGTTTTACTGGCCATTCACATCTCATGATTACAGCAGAGCATCAGTATTCATGGGATACTACAGCCATGCACAAACATCTGAAATCTTGAGATGTTGAGAAACATCTAAAAATCTCTATAACTACATATTTTAATAGTTCAAACACCAAATGTACATGCATTAATACACACAGTGGAAATTGTCTTAACACTACCATAGAAGCTAACAACCACAGTGTTCCTTATGCTGCTGTTGGGAGTATACCCAATCACCATCAACTAAAATGAGTGGATTTGCTGCTTTACAAATGCAAGCCAGTAGCCTGTTAAGTTGCATTGCGCCTGCATGTCTCAGCTTCCCGAGTTGGTTTTTCTTTTGACTATTTCAGATATGCTCTACAAAATAATCAGTCAAAGGCAGATTTTCCTCAAAACAATCAGCAAATATTGAACAAGTAGGTTCCAATGTATAAGTACAAGTAAGAATTTGGATGGACTGTGCTTTGGCAAAAATTTTACTCCACAAACCAGACGAGGTTAGCACCTCCATTGTTGCAAAGAAAGCCCAATTTTCTTATTGTTAGCTTCATCCTATCATTCCTATGATATTTGAAGTCCTCAAACTTGGGTCAAAGGCTGACCCTCAACACAGAGGAAGCAATCAACTTTTTTCCTGTTGATATTCATCTAGAGGAACTGATTCATATTTACCTATCAACAACACGAATAACTTCTTCTGAATAGGCCACCCAAGTACCACAAGTACTTGAGAGGCTGTGATGGTGAAGCAGTTGTCTAGGAATTGCAAAGTTGCCCTGTGTTCTGATGTCTGAATGTGTCAAAGTTTTGTTCAAATATATACATTTGACTTTTATTGTAAAACAACTTCATGTGGTTAGCATAACTATAAAACTAATTTAGTCCAGACCGTTGATCACGCAATTCATTTAACAATTCATATTACCAATTAAAACAGCTTGAAAACCACAGATTTAGAATGTCACTGATCTTATTCGTTGCAAAAAAATCTACCTGAAGCTATAGAATATACGTAAGTCCTGTTTTTTATTTAGATGTTTGCACGTTTTTTGTTGTAATCTTGTGTTTAGGCACTCTGACTTAAACTATAATGAGCAACCTCAAGCAAACCACTTGAAAGCATTTTACAATGGTTAATACTATAATAAGGAAATCTTCAAAGAAGGGATTTATCCCCCACTGGCATCTGCGCTCTCTACTTCCACAATAATCACCCAGTTGCCTACAGTGGATTTACATTTTTTACACTGTGTAATCTTGCATTTACAATATCATTTACGTGGGTGTCTCCTTTCCACCCACTGACATCTGTCTTCTTCTCAGTTAAGCTTTGAGGGAGATTGGCAGGGGACAAGCTCAAGGCATTCAGTGCTACTTTGCATATACCAGCTCATGATACTTTGTGAATGCAACATCCGCAGTTGCTTGGACACACTCACTACTCATACCCGCTTTTGATTGATATTTAACTGAAACTGAGCCCTTGTTGCTGTCAGGACTCAGCTAATTCTCCTGAGTCTTTTGATTTCTTACACTGGTGAATATTATATTCATGGAACAAGGAGGGTCTATTTTGTGATGTGATCCCCTCTAACACTTTAATCTGTTTAGACTGATTCAGAACTGTGTGGCTGAGAAAGGGGGCAAAAATCGAACAAAATACAAGGCTGCCTGCCAAGGTCTGACGCACATTGACAAATTACCTCCTGAATTTAAAAACATATTTTACCTTATTCAACAGTGTTTTTTGAGCATTGGGTTTCCTACTAATTACCTCCAAGATGTGTATATAACAAGATGTGCTTTATTTTGATGAGTAAAATAAAGATATTGTCCATTTTATTCCAACTACTACAGTGTTAGAATGTACAGTCATTAATGTGATAGACCAAATGATTCAGGACAGAGCCCAATCTCTTCACATAATAATAAAAAATAGATGAAAAATGCAGTTATGTTTTCTGTGAAGTGCACAGACTTAAAAACAGCATCAGCTAGTACACATTTGGAAAGCTGTGTACTTAAAACCCTAATGCTTGTCCCCATGCTTAATGGTTTGCATTAGTTGCAAGCCATAAAATTATCCATAGGTCCTCACTTATGTTGGAATAATCATTTACAAAGATGGCTACCACATGCTGGAACTGTTTTTTTTTGTTTTTTTTTTCTTTATGGCTTTAATTCGCTGTTATTAATAATGAATAAAAATGCAGTTTTCAATTGGGTTGCTCCAGGGCCCTGGGAATCATTTCAATGAATATTTCAGCACATTATTTTAATCATGGCTCTACATATGCAGAGGGGGGAGGGTTTGTTTTATAGGCTCATGCTTCAACCGCCCCAAGACCCTGATCATTAAACTCCACGCTGTCTGCATTGAGGTTCCTACCTTTGATTTACAAGACTTGTTAAAAAACATTGTAAAAAAAGAAGCCAAGCTGTGCCATTTATACTTGTAATTTGAAGCTGTATTTGTAAATGGGGGTGCCTAAGATTTATGTATGTCGGGTTTGCTGGTGCTCCCTGCTGTTATGCTATTGGCTTTTGCAGAGGTAGCATTACTTAGGCCTCTAGAGAGCTTGGCAGCATTCACCCTAATAAAGTCCACCATATCTGGTTTGATTTTCTCCCCCAGATGTTTATTTTTTTGTGTGTTTTTTTTAAACGTTAAATGATGGCCATCATTGAGGAGTGTGCTCTCTGTCTAATCTGCCCATCTTTTTGTCTCTCTCGTAGTCAGCTGCATGACTTCTGGCGTCTCGACTACTGGGAAGATGACCTGCGGCGGAGGAGAAGGTTTGTCCGAAACCCATTTGGCTCCACCCACTTGGATGTAGCATGCAAGTCCTCACAAGAATATGGTAGGTGCTTCTTTTATTTGTGGAAAATATAAATCAAACTGCGTACCATTTTTTGGTCCTGGAGTTTCGAATTCCAAGTTGTAGTGGTTGCAAAATATAACTAACAAATATGAAACAAAATCTCCGTCTTCTGTTACCATTTTCTCCTTGATTGTTACTTTTCATTGCTTAGTTTTGCCTACCACCTGGAGTCACTTCTGCGTAAAACCTTACACCCCAAGCTTTTACAATATAACTGTCTTGTCAAAATGAAATTCTCCAGTCCTTCTGCCTGTAACTGAACAGCAGGGTAAGTATTTAATGGGTTTAAGTTTAATGGGTTGATCGCAAAATTATTAGAAGCACCAAACACAGTGGCTACAGTTACCTTTAATTATACCCCTTGTGGGATTTTGAATCTTGATGGAGTCCTCTCTTTATTTATATGTTGAGCTACTTAAGACAACAGTTGCTTCAGTCTGTGTGTCTTATGGTTACTTTAGACTTTTTATTCAATATAATGCGCAGCCAAACACCTGGCAACTGTTGAAGAAGCAGGTGGTCCCATTTTTAAGATAGATGCAGGAATTACAGTTTGTTGATTTGTTGTTCATTTTTGTGATGTTTTTTGGATTTTTCAAGTTACCAGGTTTTTCTGCCATTGTAGAGAAACCTTAAAGAATAGTCTTAAAAAGCTATTCTTAGCTGTTCTGATTTTCACTGAGAAAAATAAAAGAAATTTCCAAATGAAGGCCAGAGATATGAGGGGTAAAATGTAATGAATTAAAGTTATTTGCCTGTAAATATTTACACGCCTGTTAAATCTATAAAGCTTAAGCAATAATTTTGTCCTGGGACTTCCAAATTCAATCCAATACTTATAGATTGTCCGGATAATATCAGAAAAAATCTCAAACATTTATCAATATTTTAACACAAATTTTTAGAGATGAATTTGAGTTTGTGAATTTCCATCCACAAAATTAATATGTTCTCATTTGCTGTGCATCAGAATGTGTGTATGATCATTTATATTCAAAATGGTTTTGAGTCCCTGCACGTCACCACGTTTTCTCTTCAGCTCATTGTAGTGCAACCATTAAAAGTATTAGACTTGTGTTGCCTGTTTATTTTGCAACCTTGTGAAGTTCAGTTGCCTGCTGAACTCCTTCATCTGTGGCACAGAACTCCAATGTTAATTCTTTTTTTTAAAATCCATTATTTATGTTTTTCTGCTTCTGTCAAAGTAACTGACTAAAGACTTGTTGAGATCCTGCTAGCATGCTCTAGTTTTAATGAGCGGAATAATGTATAAACTTGTCAGCTGAAAGGGATTGCCTGCAGTCTGATGCTCACTATCAAAGGTGAGTTGCTTTTTCAAGCTTATTTTAACTGACTTTGATGTGGCTGTGTAACAAAGGCTTTTATGAGTAGTTAAAATAAAAATACTTTTTTTCATCTTTGTGAGACCTTCAGCAGATTTTGGGGGAGCCGGGACAATTGGCAGTTACAATTTGTTTTTTACTGCCATGATATTGACAATAACTGTCCGAGCTGATCATACTGCTGTGAAATCTCAAGGGTTTATTGTTCAACAAATATGGCATCCTCATTTTTAACTGTGATAGAATATGTCCAGGACAACCAGATGGAGGGCCACAAGAAATAAAATTCTAAATGAGCAAAGCTGATGAGAGAGAATATCTGTAATAAAAAGAAAGCAGACAAAATGTTTACTTATTAACAAAAAGAACAGAGTATGAGTGACGATCAGTAAGCTAAGACCAATGGGAAACACCAGCTAAATTAAACGTGATTTTTATTTTTATTTTTTTTTTCCCAGTATAACAGACAGCAAACATGAACAGAATAGAAGGCAATGGGCCCAGTGTTACAAAACACAGATTAAGATTCAGGCAAAATTATGACAACAAGGTAGACTCATAAATATTTTTCAGTCTGGCATATTAACTGGTTTTCTAACTAGTGATTTTAAGTATTATGTTCAATTCAGTGGTCTTTGTTCCTCTTGACAGTATGTCAAAAGTTGTTCCTCAAGGCTATGTGTTGGCCCAGTGTTTTTTTTAATTTTATTTTACACTAACAATGCGCATCATTGTATTCCTGATTAAGCCAAGTATTTTGATGTACATGTCAGTCACACAAACCCAGTTGACCTAGACTTTGATCATCTGTCAGTTGCATTAAACTTTATTTTGTCAAATTGCTTTAATCTAATCTTGAAAAACAGAGTATGTTCTTTTTCAACAAAAAAACATTTTACATTTTTCTTTGTCATATCCACAGCGACCCTGCATTAAATGACTTATGCATATCTAAGCATATTGATTAATAATCTTTAAGTTCAAAATTCTTGTTTTCCAAAGTTTACACTATTTTAGTTTCAAATTAACAGAGTTTACAGACCATTTTGGTGAATCTTTTACATTATAAATACAAAAGGTCCAAATTAATCTATTGCGTATAATCCTAAAAGAAAAACTATTCAAAGACCTGAAATAGTTTTGACTGAGAATGAACTGGACTCGGAATAAAGTATAAAAATACAAATATGTTTTAGCCTTTATTTTCTTTCTCTTCAGACCTGGAAAATATTTAATCAAGTTAAAATTAGGAAAAAAGAAAACAGGAGGTGGGGGCACATAGCAGCTCTCAAAGGAACCAAAGAGCAGACCCAACAGACCAAAGATTGCAATAGTCTGGTATTTGACAGAAGCCTCTGTTTATCCCAGTAACTTAGCCAGCAAAGTAAACATTACAGTTGTAAATTAAGCTTTATGCAGCTGCAGAGGATGGAGGTATTTGAAAAGACGAATGCAAAATTTTTTATTACTACTTTGTTTTCTGAAAGAAATAAGGTGTTTGTGTTTCCCAATTTAGATACTGGAGTAATTCATTCTTGTGAACTTGCTTAATCAGCCGAGTCATATATTTTTACTTAAAAATGGAACTGGTATTTTTTAGACTAAAGTGGTATTGTTTTTTAAAAAAAAAAAACAAAAAAAAAAACACATGTTGGATTTAGACTTTGTACGAGATGATCTTAAAATCATCACAGTACTACAGAATATTTTTCCTATGGGTGATACTTTGCTGACATCTTTCAAGCAACTTTAATGGCAATGGGAAAACTAGTTTTGTTTCATAAGAGTTGGAATGTTTTGGGGGGTTTTTGTTCATTGTGTGTCTGTGCTTTAAAGGATGTAGACTCTGCCTCATTGTCTATTAGAAGTGCTGACAGCTTAGCTAGCACATTCGGTCTCTGGCCTTTGCCTGTAATAACCTACCTTGGTCCAGCCAGCCTCTGCCGAGAATCAGACTATATTGTTAGGTGATTGGAATTGGGCAAGCATGAAATGGAAGTCACGTTAATATTGATCCAAATGTTTAACGGGGTGTTTTACCTCCTGGTGTCCTTGCTGTCTCATTTCAGGTGAGCGGCTTCTCTTGAAGCTGATTGCATCAGGCGGAGATCTTTATAGCCTTTTACTTCAGCAGGCATAGCCTCATGATGTAATATTAACCTTTACCAACATTATAATTAAAGGCATTATACTGTGGCAAATGACATCGCAGTATTTCATTTCCAGATATTTCCAGATATTTCCGTACATATCCAGATATTTAAATGTAGGTTTTAAGTAAATGCAGTGAGAAACAAAAGTAATGAACATGTCAGCATTTTCTGAATGTATTTTTTGAGGGTTTGATGAAGAAACCCACTCATAAAAATAAATTAAAATTATTTAATCCATAAAAGAAATGATGTGAAATTACTCAAGACTGAGTGAAAAAAATTAAAGAGAGCTGCTAAAAGGTACAGAAAGCCAAAAGCCCAGCTCTTTATTTATCCCTAATTCATAGTCTATGAAAAAGTCTTTTTCTTTTGTTTTTTGTTTTTATTTCCAAAAAATGTATTTCCTGGCTACCTGTTGCTCAAAGAATTGACTTTAAAATCTCCTTAATAGTTTATAAAGCACTTCATAATAGAAATCCGAACTGCATTTCCGGTCTTCTGCAACCCTACGTACCACTCAGACCGTTAAGATCATCAGAATCAAACCTATTAACTATACCGAGAGTCGGAAGTAAACATGGTGAAGCAGCTTTTAGTTTTTATGCTCCAACTCTATGGAATAAACTTCCTGCTCATTGTAAGTCTGCCCCTACCTTGAGTTTATTTAAAACAAGGTTAAAAACCTTCTTATTTGAAGTTGTTAAATTTTTAATTCCACTCATTTACTATATTTAAAATTTTAATGTTTACTTTGTTTATTTTTCATCTGCTTGCTCTTTTATTTATTATTATTATTATTATTATTATTATTATTATTATTATTATTATTATTATTATTTTATTTTATTTATTTATTTATTTTTTTACTATCTTCTTACTGTATGTAGAATTGTCTTTGGCTGAAAGGTACTATATAAAGTTGCTTTGTCTTGCCAATGTATTTGACAAAAAAACATGTTAGAAAGGCTCTCAAGGTTTTTGGATTCATTTTTTTTCTTTTTTTTAAACCATGCTGATGGAATTGGCTGCAAATTCATTTCTAAACTACTGAATGTTCCAACCAGCTCCAGTAATCTGGAAGTGTGAAGCACATATTTTCAGAATTGTATGATTTATGACACAACAGGAACTTGAAAATTAGTAGTACAGAGCCAAACATTACTTGCAGAAAGCTGTAGGAAAGATTTTGAATTTATATGAGAACAATAAGTAATACACTCAACCACAAGGCCTTTAAATACATTCATCCCACAAGATTTCGTTGTTGAAAAAAACTGATTAACACTCATTTAATGTTTGATGCAGAACATTTGAAGTAAAGAACAAATAAATCCAACTGCTCTGGTGAGATGAGACTGAAATCCTTCACTCTGGAGATGAAATTTCACAGACCATGTTTGAAAGAGAAATGTCACTTCACCTCACCAAAAAACACCATCACTAACGGTGAATTTTGGGGGCAGAAACATTTTTCAGCATATCGTACTGGCAGAATTCATATTAATAAAACATTAATAGAGAAATTTACTGAAATGTTCTTGGCAAGAATCTAAAGTACATAGAAGAGGCTCCTTGAAGCATCAGAGTTAGAGGACAGTTTGTGTGGAGCAGTGGCTCAACATGACTCTTGAGCAGTGCATGAAACTCATTTCTCCATACAGGAGTAGACAACTTGAACCTCTCATTAGAAATAAAGGCTTTTCTACTAAGTGTTTCACAAATTACAGTCTTTTCAGTGCTCATTCCCTGTGCTCTTCCACTTTATTACACAATTTTATGGGGTAACTTGTTTTGATTTCTCTGTATGTGTGAATTAATGGGGTTGTTGCTTACATATAACATATGGGGTTAATTTTGTGTCAGCAGCCCTATTGGAAATGTATTCACTGAGAAAGAAATTAACATGTTCAATATTTATTATCCCCTCTTGAATAGCACATATTTGAGTAAAGATGCGGGATTATCACCTTTTGGCCTTAGTTTTTTTTTTTTTTTTTGCAGAGATGGAGACTGTTGCGTGACAACAAAGTTGACACGCAAAGCACTTACCACAATATTGGATAAAGATCACTCCTAGAGGAAGCGTCTGTACTGTGTAAACCACTCTACATCAAAAGTTGTCTTGCTTACTTTTACAGCCTCGAAAAATTTACGAATGTCTCGTGTCACAGGAAGTATGAAACTGTCATTTTCCCCCTCATTTATTTTTCCTCAGTAAAGATTAAATAAAGGTTAAGAGACAGAGGGAAGAGACATGGAATCGCCTTCGTGATTCCATGAATAGGACTTTTTCTCTCCTTGTGGAATGTCGAGACAGCGGAGGGGGGAGTCCAGAGTGAAGTGCAGGATCAGAAACAGAGTCCGGAAAACGTAGCTAAACCATTCTATAAAGCTCACTTTATATGCGCTTACAAATATGTGTAGAGAGTTGTTATTTTTCAATACTCAGCTTTTGTTCTAAAGCATTTACAAACTCAAAACTCTTCGGAGGGGAGGGACAGGAGCGTTTCTGTTTAACAGGAGAAACTGCAACATATAATGAAATTAACAAACTGATGTCAACTTATTTTTGTGATATAGTACTTAGACTTAGTATTATAAACAGAGTTTATGTGCTATATATGGTTGATATAGAAGCAGCTTGTAAACACACCTTCTGACCACAATTGCTTAAGTTATGAACTGAGCCTCTGAGCCAGGTTTTTTATGTGCTTCACATTTATATCTATTCTCCAGCTGGTAAGCTGCCGTTTTGGAAGCAATGCCAAGTATCTCTTTCCCACTGATGGATATGTGCTCTGTATATTTTATACCTTTAGGATATTGCTAAAACTTTGAGACAATGTTCTAAATGGTTGTGAAGATAAGAGGCAAATTATGTGAATATTGTATCAAGTGTTGACAGGAGCAAATCTTGAATACCATTTTATTTTGTGGAGTTTCTTTAAAAGATTAATTGACCTGTGGGTCAGTGGGTGCTTTTCTGTGTTTATTTTTTTTTTATTATTTTGTGTTGATTCTAGAGAGACAAATCATCTTTTGTTTTTTCTGTCAAAATATTCAGTCTGTTAAATTTGATTTATTTAAAATTTTCATATTCTTTTTTTTTGTTTGTTGTAAAATATGATTTGAAATTATGTTGGATCTGAACTGCAGTCAGTCCACTTTTATAGCCGAAAGCCCATAATGAAGACATGTAGATTTAGTAACAAAAATGTAGTTTATTTTTCTCTTCAACAGATTGCCTGAATAACATATTGTCTTGAAGTATTTTTCACAGATGCTTAAATGACTGACGAGCTTCCTCAGCATTTTACTACTCCCATCTTTAGCCTTTCCGTGGTTTTTTTGTTTCGAACTACTTAGTTCTAGCACGTAATCAGTTCGTCTGGTTACTTTCTCTCACTTATTCAAGGATTTAACTGGGATTGAACTTATCAAAAATTTCTAAAAAAAAAAAAAAAAAAAGTGTCTGTTGCCTCAAACTTTTTTGAGAGAGGAGAGTCCCCACGTACCCTTTAAGGAACTGTAAGGACCTTGCTAAACCCCAGCTATGAGTGCTACAAGACCGCCTCCTTTGGTGACAGCCGGCAGATCTTCATCAGCCTTCAATGAGGGCATGAAAGCTCTGCAGTGCACTTTACGGAGTGTAATTAGTGCACTCTGAGGCAGTTTCAGCTCAGTGATTGAACAAGAGGACCCATGAGACTGGCTTATAGGTGACTTCTCTTGGCACTGTTACTGAAGAGCTTGAAAGCAAACAAGAAATAAAACTGCTGTCACACTAGAAAGTCAGCGACCAACGTATACTTTGTATTTTTTGTCCTGGTTGACATATGGCTTTGCATTATTATTATAATACATCTTCTATTATTTTTCTGCAAAGCCTTAAATCCTCCACTGTTCATCACTTACTGCAGTGTAAGTGATAACACTTACCAAACCCTTTTTAAGTACAATAGTTTTTCTAAAAGTATCATGACTTTTCATCTCAACAGATTTTACTTTGACACTTTATTTTATTTGTAATCATGCATTCTCTAAGAACGGAAGTCCTTTCTGATTGTTGGAGGGTAATGTTGACTCTTGCAAACACATTCCTCACCTAATGTTGATTTTACATGGTGAAATCACCACGGTTTATTTGGTCTTCTAAACCCCTTCCAGAACTACCAGTCAGAGCCTCAGTCCGTCTGTTGAATTCTCCTTCATTTACTTGAGGCGTAATGATGGTTTACAGGAATCCAGTTTTAGGTTTCACTCTTCCTGCTTTGATTTCTGACCACTAGCAGGCTTTTCCATGTAACATTGCACAGAATTCATTTCCGAAACACTCCAACTTCTTCCCCTCATCTGATGAAAGAACCCCAGATATGAGACAGAGCAGGAAGCAAGGCTTTTCCCCCCCGTCAGTAGCAGTGTTGACAACAGTCAAATGTGACCTCTTCAAGACAAGGTACATGTTCCTTAAGGGAGGGAAAAGCGAATTAAGAACTATGGTGAAAGGAAACATGTCAGACATATGTCAGCCACCTCCCTTACCTTGATATGTGTTCTTCCCTTAGCACACAAGTTTCTCCACTGGTTATTTCCAACGCTGGACTTTAGGAGGGGGGGAATCACAGAAGCGTTTTGAGCAACCATGTGACAGGCACATGTTCAAGCTGGGCGCATTTAAGATGATCAATGCACTGTGAGGCTTTTGTTTTTGCATTGTGTAAGAACACATCCTTTTCGATTTCCACTTAATACCATCACCATATGATGAAGTTCTGCTATAAACAGGCTCCTAATTGAGCTGTCTGCTCAGTCCCACTCTTGTCAAGTCCCCAAAAGCAGCTAATATTATCTCTAATCTACACCGAGCGTGATATGTATCCCCCGACTCAGCTTTTAGTCTTTTAAGATAAAGATTCTTTCATTGTTGACCTAAAAATAAAAGCTGGCACACTTCTCAAGTTAAACCTCTCAAAATATATTCAATGCAGAATCCCATGAATAGCCTTTGCAGTCTTTCATATGCAGATAAAATGGTTTGTAAATAAAATCAAGGTCATTGTGTTGAGTTGCTTTAGTTTTCTCTATTTTGTGTGATAAGACTAAAACACAGAACATATGAAAACATTATTTTATTGTCTATGACCAAATGGTTTATTCGTATTTTCTAACAATACAAAAAGGTTTTTTTCCCCCTAAAGTACTGTTTACTATATTATTATATTGCCTTTTCTCTTTTATATTTTCTCCTAATTTAAAAATATAAATACTTTGCAACTGACATAAATGGTGATAGTCTGATGGAGTATCTTCTTGGGTACTGATACTGAGAGACATTTTCTTATACAAATAACACCATTCCAACAAAAAAAAAAAAACTAGTTGAACTGGGTGTATGCATTGATGCTTGGCTATAAAACACAATTTAATTCTCAGCTGCAGATATAAAAGTTTTTTTTATGAGTAAGGATAGCAAATTTTACTAGGTTTGGTTTACCAAATACTTGTATTTGAAGCCATGATGCTTAAAACGAGTATTTCCATTTTGTCTATGACTTTTGTTTTGGAGTAACTTAATTGGTTAGTTTAAATTGATGGCAGTGCCCAATTCTAAATAATATATAGATGATCTAATTCTGTATCCTCTCACTCTTTGGAAGTTCAGTTTCAGAAAGCAAATAAAATGGTTGGGAAATATATTTAGATAAAGCTTTTCCATATCTGTCTCTTCTTAGCTCCTATGTTGACAAGTAAAATCAGCTAAAAGATGATTGGTTGGTACTACTCTGTTCTCTCACATAAAAAGCAGACACTTCTATTTCATACTTTTACTTATTCTATCTACCTACAATATGAAAATATTCGGGTGATTATACATTAGTTGCTCTTTCATATTCATAAAAATATAATGCATATAAGTCTAATCTTCTAACCCAACCATATTATTATTTTGGAGATGGCAGATTACATTTCAAGATGTCTCATTTGTTTGTTTTTTGTTTTTTTACAGCCTTAAAGGAAGAAAAGGTCGTGAAGTCCAAGCTAGTTTTCCGGAGCCCAACTTTGGCCAGTCAGAACCCAGAGACAGAACTGGTCCTGGATGGAGAAGACGATAACGTCAGCCTGCTCCATGAGAAGGAGATGGACAACATTGGCGGTACATCAGCATTTCAAATACCCCAGACAATACTGCACCTTTTTTTTTTTTTTTAAATCACTTTGCATTCATTGATTGCATTGTTGATGTTGTGTTTTAACGATGCATGCTCATTGTTGTCCACAGTAAAACATCATCACAGAAGATTGTCAAGAAACCATCATGTTTTCTTATTTGTCCAGGTGCATCTCAATAAATTAGAATATTACTGAAAATACAATTTCTTTCAGTAAGTCACTGAGTGAAGCATAATATTTGATGTTTTCAATCGTAATGATGGTAATGTCAGTTGTAAAGCAAATTAAACTACATTTTAGTTTATTAGTTTAAAATATTATCTGATAATGAATAAACACATTTAATGCAATAATTTGGTTTAATGAAAAGTGTGTTAAATACCTGCTTAAAATGTCTTTGACATTTAAGCAGAGTATTTTAATCCCACAATTGAGCCTGATCAGAATACATATTCCAGCTTACTGAGATGCACCTTCATGTGCAGTGTTTGAAGTTTGAGTTTACCACTGGACCATTTTTGCAGACTTTTGACATATGCTTTATGCTCAAAAGTCTGGTCTTTCATGCTCAAGACCATTTTTTTTCTTTCTTGAAAGGATCAAGCTTAGCAAACATAAATCAGTATCTAAATGATAATAAACCAACAGTGGTCTGTTTCTGTTTGGACTTTTTCAGAGGAGAAAGTCATGAAGTGGATCTGAAAAGAGGGTTGTTTATGCTTATCTAAACATCAGCCTGAACCTAATGTTATTACTGTTATAATGGCGGACACAATTGAAAATGACTTATATTTAATTATGAAGTTAAAATATTCTGCTAAACTCATTTTATGCTTACTTAAATAATAAGTTATTTACATACAACAAATTCTTTCCAATAGCTATTATTTGTTATTTGTGTATATGAGAGCTCCAGTTCCCGGTGACATATTGAAAATATGGTTAAAGCTGAAAGCTTCATTTTGTCATAGCTTGATTTTTTTTTTTTTTTTTGAATGGATGGTCTGAAATTCTATATGAACCAGCTGTAAGGTAAGGTGTCCTTCAGTAAAACAAGCCTCTAATCTTCAGAACTGCGATCCTTCTCAATTTATTCTTAAGATATCCTAAATTAGCTTTGAAAATTTGTTACACAGGCAGTCACTTGTGCAGTTTTCTACTTGTTTGTTTCCTTCAACAGTTCTGTAAGTTAAGCATATACATGCTTTGACTTTAAACGAGGTAATCATGAAATTTTGCTTTTCGCTTTAAAGATACTGAAATTATTTAGATAGTATAAGTAGTATATATATGTAGTTCCACAACAGAATGAAAGCACACAGAATTCTCCATTCACATAAAAACTATGTGCTCCTTTATATTTATTTGCGTATATCAGCAAAAAATCGTATTTTCCTAAGATTAAGATAAATAGTTCTTTATAATTTTACATTCCTCTGCTAGTAGAGTGTTGCTGGATATTTTTAATTTAATGAGTTTCTCTTTAGTAGAACTTTGAATTGTACATGTGCATATTTTGCAAATGCACTTCACAAACAAATGTTATATTTAGGTTTTACATTATTTGTTAGGAAGAGAGTAAACGTTGATCATTAAAAATATGTTTCAAAGCCATGTGGTGCTAATATTTTGACGTGTGAATTTAAACCGAAGCTGAGCGCTTATGAGCAGCAAAATCCCTTTAAGATCTCACAGATGAGACTAACCCCGCCTCTCTGACCCAGGGCCAGCAGGCAGCCAAACGCTTCATGTCTGTCAGATGAACCCCTCATCGGCCAATCTGAAGCACATAGCGGAGACTAGTACACAACGAGCAGCTTTTCTCCGGGGAAAACTACATGTGACCTTGTAAACGCAGCATTATTGAGTTTGATAGTTGTAATATGTTTATAACGTGCGTTATAAGCTAAGATTATTAGCTGGGATTTCTTTTCTATGCTAAGTGCATGTTAAATTCTTGTTTTTGTCAGTAGGGGGACTTCAGTGTGCTGCAACAGTGAGATTATGCTTTTCAGATGAACGATCTCAGTTTGTCCTGCATATATAATCCCAGGCATGAACAGTCTTAATGAGAGATCTGGGACTAGATCCTTGTCAACAACAGGCCTCCTCCTGCCAGCCGCTGGGTCAGTGCCTGCTGCTGCTGCCAAAGGGGCGGCGCTTGCTCTCATAAGCTCAGGCAGTTGTGGTTACTCAACCTATGATTAGTTTTTCTCCCCCACAAACACTTTAAACGCTGCCTGTGCTCAAGCTGGCATTACATGAATTTCTTTTGTTTGCACATATTTATCCAGAACTGAGTAAAACAGACGTGTGTGTGAAAGAGAAAACGAGTATCCGGTCAGACCATTCCTCACGTTAAGGAGTAGTCTGCTGTTATGACTCTTCTGCCAGCATACCGGAAGCTTGTTAGCACACCACCAAGTGTGGCTTAGCCGCCACAACCATTTTGTTTTGCTTTAATTTTGCATTTTTTTGTATCTGGTTTAAGACCCCATTCAAAATAAAGATCACTCGAGTGGTGACATGTTTATAAATGAGTAAAGTAAATCCACATTTCTTAATAGTTTAACTCTGTATGCCACAGGAGTGAAAAATTTTTGTTTTTTTTCTTTTGTCATTTGCAAAGTGTGTTTCTGCAAACCATTTAAAATCTGTGCAAGTAGCCCACCTTCCTTTTACACAAACATTAGTCAAACTCTGCATTATCTTCCAAAAATGGTAGCTAAGATTAAACTCTTCCTCTAAACACTTCTCCCAAATGTCCACCTCATTGGTATTAGACTTTTTCCGAGTTTGTTTGAGGCATGTTTTATTTTTCATTTAATAAAAAAGCCCCAACTGTTTGCCATTATGGGCTTTGCCCCGTACAGATCCTTTCACCCCATGTAACTTGCCCTTAATTTTATTATTCTTATGTAAACATTTAATGTTATAGCCTAATTATGAGGATCCCTGAGGGGATTACTTCATAATCCTCTTCTGCCGATGAGCAATAGATACTTAATGCTTCAGGCTGCAGTGTGTTTCTCTTTTGGGACAGATTACATCGCCTGGCCCAGAAGTGTTATTTCTTTTTTTTTTATTATTATACTTTGGGGACTTGAATGACATTAAAGACTTCAACGTTTATTGCTCTTAAACCAAGTAAAAAATTTAATAAAATTAGGAAATGCAAAGAAATGGGGGGGATATGTTTCACTTAAGTATGACAATGATTCTTAATCTCCTGTAAATAATGCTGCAAATGCAGTTAAAAGAGCTTGAGGTTATTGGTTACCTATGTGACGCTTGTAAGCACTGTGTAATATTTGCTCTGATAGCATCAGCAGATAGGATCAACGTTAATGGAGCCGAGCAATGCTGAGAAGGAAAAAAATATGTACGTATCCAGGGGAGGATGGTTTTACTGTGCAGCCTGCAAGAGCGATGAAGGGACGCTCTGGGAGCTCCAACCGAAATCCACTTGTATTTCTGTAACCCTATCTCCCATAATTGGCCGAGGAACGCAGATTAAGATTGACGAGACATTAAAGTGGCTCTTTGGAGTTTAAGGGATCGATAAATATCCCGATTTTCGAGGGCTTTCGCTTGAGAGCAGACAAATCACTGTAACGGGGCTCTGCAGCGACACTGATCTGACAACATGAAGGAGGAAGAAGGGGGGGGGACTGAAATAAGAAAATGCGATCACTATCAGGCCACCATGTTCAGAATCCGGCCTAATGGGTGATCATTTGCTCCTGAAATCATTCTGCAAGGCTTTGCTTGTGCTGTTTTTGCTTCACCTTTCTCAGACAAATTCAAAGACTTGCCGTCTTAATCAATGGCCTTCATTTTCTCACTTCAAAAACACACCATCGTGAAGAATTTGAAACTAGACTTTTCTACACAGTGGCAACACGTTTCTCGATGAGCGTTTTTATTTGGACTTAGTTCTTAAAAACAGATTTTAACCAAACAGTTACGGTTTGGTTTTAAACAACGCTGAATTGCACATTTTCCGCACCGCTATGGAGCAAATCTTCTATAGCCTATTCTCTCAATTTTATTTAAACTTTTTTATTATTATTATTATTATTATTATTTTTTATAAATATAAATCCAATCAGAACGTCAACAAAAAGCGCCATCATCACAATTATTAAAGCTGGTCTGACGGGACTGAACCCGCCGTCTTGTGGAGTCAAGGTCCCTTCATAATCCAAACAGAAATATCATCTCGGTAAATGTCCCCCTGTGTCCGTCCTGTTTCACCCTCCCCAGGTCCGGTGGTCCTGAGCAGCTCGGCCCAGCTTGTCGCCCCGGTCCTGGTCGCCCGCGGAACTCTGTTCATCACCACCTCTGAGATCTACTTTGAGGTGGACGAGGATGACCCCGCCTTCAAACGGGTCGACCCGAAGGTAAGTGACCTGCAGCGGATTGCTGACTGTTGTTCTCCCTGCAAAGGAAACAAAAATCCTGCTGCACTTGGTTATTTATTCTCCGTTTTTTCTTGACTATATTCTGTTTTGAAGAGAGAAACCCGAGTTTGTGTGTTTGTGTGCGTTTTTAAATTATTTTCACTTTTTTGGTTTGCGTGTGCTTTCTATTTTTTGTAATTAGGCTACTAGGTTCCTCCTCGGACAGCTTCTCAAGCGCATATTTTAAGCCAATTATGGTTTATAATTTAAAGGGTTTGCATTTTAAAGAAAACATACACGGGTTTACAGATATTACAATTTTTTTAAATGTTTAAAATTTTAAATTTTTCCCACTCTACTCATATTTATTTTTAATAAATGGTTAAATATTAATCGCACTTCATTATGCTTTTGCATCAGGCCCTCTACGCTACCGCCCTGTTGGGCATTTTCTTAAAAAAGTGGGGGACACAAGTATATGAAACAGCTCGTTTTATTATCTCTTTAAATTAGATCAAAGACAGGAATAATAATAATAAAAAAACAGATCACAGATGTTATAATCCAGTGTATTTCAAGTGCATTTTTTTTTTCGAATTAAACTGTAATATATATATATATATATATATATATACTATATATAGGCTATCATTTTCTTATTTCTTTTTTTTTTTTTTTTTTTTTTTTTAAATCACGTTGGCCTATAAGAATGATGAAGGAAAAACAACTCGAGTACTTTTAAATAATCATTCAAGTAACGTCATGGAATGTTTTAGATGTAACAAATGTCGCACGCTTACCATCAAAATGTAAACTCTTAAAAAAAAAAAATGAAAATGTCCATAGAAACAGGTGAGTCAGACTACCACTGATGCAAGAATAAATTAAAAACGTTTCTAGCAGATAAAGAAAAAGTTCAGATTTAAACAGGTGGATCCTATTTACTTGTCACAGAACAACATTCACAATCTCAGACCACTTGATTCACAATCTATGAATGTATTTACAGTATAATAAAATGTACAGATGTGTTGTTTTTATTTATTCGTATTTTGTTATGGGGCTTTATTCTAAAGCCTTTGGGAAAATGTTGGATTTTATCAGTCGTGTGGTGTGAAAAAAGAATAATAATAATAATAATATTAATAAAAATCTCCTGTGGCCTTCCGGATTAACTGATAATACTTTGAACTTGCTTCTGAAAAGTCTAATAACACCTCCAAAAATGAACAGGAATAATTACAATTGATACTGTTAGAAAAAAAAGACCGTAGTGAAAAAATCTAGGCCAAAAATATTTGAACAGTCACATTTCACAACAACTGTTTGGCAAATTTTCCTCTGTTCGTTTATGAGCTCTTTAGACCTCTAACACATTTTTAAAATGAAGAAAATCAACATATATATATATATATATTTTTTTTTTTTTTTTCTTTTGTGTTACCTCAGAGTTTCTCCAAGCTTTTGGGGTTGGTCAGTATTTCTCTTGCCAGTCGCCAAGTCTGTTTGGCTGCGTTCTCTAGGGCTGAGTGCGGTTTTCCTTGAAACAGGTCTAAATTAGGCAGAAAATAATGCGGGCACCTCCTGCACTGCAAACACGAAATAAGCTGCAATAGTATCCCGTTCAGGCGATCGCCCAGGCAGTTTTCATCCCAGTCCGACTCCCGCGGATGTTTCTCACACTCGTAGGAAACCAAAGTTTTCATATGGTAGTTGTTCAGAGGCTGTCCCGGCAGCTCCAGGTGACGGTCTCGCAACGCCTTGAGGACCGACAAGCATTTCTTCCTGCACCCGCCCAGAAGGAGCCGGTTCTCGGCCTCGGCGAACTGCAACACCCAGGCGTCGCTCTCTGCCGAGCTCTGCTTGCCGTTCAGCGAGTAGCATTCTTTGGATAGCAAATTGAAACCCTCCGCCTTGACTTCTGCAACTCGGTTGGGTCCCGGCCAGGGTATGTGCGGCAGAGGCCAGTGCGCAGCGCTTCGCGGCCAGATGCCAGTGCACTTGAAAGCGGGCGTTATTTGCACAACGTATCTGTCTCTTATGCGCAGCTTCACCTCGCTCGTGTCAGCGACCATTTTCACAACATCTCGATAGCTGCATTTGTCCACAGCCTGGGCCACCAGCGTCTGAAATCTCGACCGGATTTTGCGCGCAGAGAGGTAGCCGGAGGCGGTGATGAACTCGACCCACAGAGACATGCTTCTCTTGCGGCCGTCGCTGAGCTTGAGGACGGCGCAGCCCGGCAGAGAGCCGTCATCTACGAAGTTGAATACTCCCATCTGATTCAGATAGAGGACGACCTCAAACTCGGTGGGAGAGATGACCTCCAGTCCCTCGAAGCGGTTATCCATCTCGCTGAGGGAGCTGATGAAGCGCGGCTCCTGCACCTCCACCTCCTTCAGCACATCCGACACCACCTTGCACACCTCGCGGATGGTCTTGGAGATGGCCGCCTTCCGAGATTGACATTTCTCGTTGTAGTATTTGTTGAGGTGATACACTAACTTTGCCTGGGCGGCTATCATATTAGGGCAGAGATCCGGGTTATACACCGGAGTCTCGCAGTAAGCCGAGGGATCCAACGCGGCTGTTTGTACGGGAGCCAATTTTAGAGAAGAAGGAAAGCAATCTAAAAAGAAAAAAAAAAAAAAAGTCAGTTTATTAAATGGCGATGTGCTCAAAGCACATGCGTGATAAACATAACAGTCACAGCTGCTGTGCCGTAAACTGCATTGAAGTGCTCAAAACAAGTTCTCAAAATGATCCGGATGACGTGATTTAAAGTCCATTTGCACTTCGGTCAATAGCGGGAAAATGTCTCTTTTTCGCTCTGACCGCCGTGCCAGTTTGGAGTCCGCGTAATTGCGCTGAGTGCAGTGTGCCCTCTCGACGCAGATGGCTGGCGTTGCTGTGTTTTACAACAAGGAGACACACACGCACACTCTTTATTATGAGGGAGGAGTTGAGATCGGGATGTCCAATCGCTTTCCAAAGCGTCACAGCAGTTTATGGGAAACAAATTCATCCCCGACTGTTAGCCTATATACAAATGAAAAACAGAACGTTACCGATTGTAAAGCGGTAACGTGAAGCTGGTCTGTCGAACAGCTTCACGTTTGGATTTATCGATATTACTATTATTTATTTATTCATTTATTTTATTAGTCCGACATTCATCCGGTTTTTTCCAAACGTCTGTATTAGAAAAAACAAAACAACGAACAGTGGATCTGCTTAGATTGTTTAGTAGCGCTAACAAAATTATTTAAAATAAAAAAATTAAAAAAACTCTGCAATTTCCAGCCGTGTACGAATTTTTATTTTTGCACTTAAGAAATTGTGACTAAATATAATAAGGGAGATTATTCTAAAGTACGTGGCCTTAAAAATACGTTTTTCAAAAATTAAATATTCACTATAGTATTCCCTCTTAAATACTTTATAAGTAAAAGTGTTTTTGGAGTTTATATTTATTTCTTTTTAATGATTGAGTAATTTATCGAACAGCCTAGGGAAGAAAGGGATTTTATTATTTGGGCTTTAAGCCGCTAAATCTATAACTATCTTTGTCGATCTTTTTTTTCTTTCTTTTTTTCCGCTTTTTTGAATGTTTTTAAAACATTTACGTTTTGTTTAAAGAGCGTATTCATGACACTGTTTTTGTGTTGTTTCGTGAGAAGCAGCGTGTCTGTATTAACACGCAACTAACTGTATTTTGCAAGGTTACAATTTTATTTAGTAAAAAAGAAATTTGTAATTTAAATATTTAAAAAAATATATCAGATTTTAGTAGCATGGGAAAAAAATAATTTAAAATAATCTCTCAGCAAACTATTTGAAATTAAATCCTCATTTATTGTATATATATATATATATATATGTATATATATATATATATATATATATTAGGCAGTTTTGAAACAATGAAGCAAGTTTAGCAGTAATTCTAGCATTTAACAGTTGCATGGCTGATTAGTTTAGTAAGTACCCAGAGCTTCACCATGAGGACGCCATGTATCTGCACTTACACTAAATTGAAGAGATGCCTTCCCTGGCTCTCATCAGTGCACTGACACACCATCTCACAGTGTACTGTTCATGCTTTGAAGAGGACTTCAAAAAGATGATGCTGCTGCATAGATCAGATAAGGAACACAAAGGCATTTACACCCATCTCTGCCCTCGTCAGAGCTGCACACAAGCAGACATTATGAGGGCAATCCACTGCTGCTCAGCCTCTGCTCTACCCACGCGGCTGTGGCTGAGGAGAGGCGTGGTGTGTGAGGAAGGACCTTGATAGATAGGTGACTCCCATTATCATCACAGCCTGTCATGAGCACATTGCTAGTAGTTCTTTGGCAAGTGCAGTTGTAATTTTACACTGTTACCGGGCAGAAATTACAGATTTGCGGTATGAAATCTAATTGTGTGACATGCCAGAAGTTATAGCTTTTTTTGTAATGTGATAATTCATTTTATTTCTTTAACTGTATCACATTTAGGACAAATTAAATTTCACAGTCATACATTTCAACTCTTACTGACATATATGGGCAGCATTTATTTAGGATACAGAGAGAAGGTTTCCATGCAGTGAGAGGTAGCTAAAATCCAGTTCCCCTCTCTGGCTTTAATAGTCTTTTCCTCTGTCTGTAGCTCAGCAGGTACTTGGTTTTTATTGAAACCAGACTGGCCTCACTTCCCAGACTATCATGCTCTAAGTCAGATACCTCAGAGTCAAGTTGCACCTCTTGAATTTATACCTCAGCCTTTGACCATCCATATGCGTGATAGAAGTGTGGTGAGGGATGGAGGGGGGATTTTCATTGAGATTATCGCCTCTTAATCTGAACCATGTGGCTGCATGGTTCCCAATGCAACTCAACCTGCTCCACAGTCCCATGACTCGAGTTGTTAAGTCTGGCCCCGGACATTCATGTCTTCTTACTCATACTGTTACAACGCTGCAGTCTTGATTTCTCTGTGTCCCGTCCTGCCAGGCTTTTGGAGGCTCCCCGGTTTGATAAATGGGATTGTGATATTGGTGCACTTCTGTTTCAGAACCAGCAAAATGCACGCATGATTGTGTAAATCAATACAATGACTTCTACTTCCTGGCCATGTGACACTGTTTTGAAGGCCTCTTTGTTTTTGGAGCATTCCTCTGCACTTGTTCAGCTCTTCTATTTTCTTCAAGTAGGATTAAGTTCTGTTTGTCTTTTGACTCAAACACCTTTTGATAATGACTACTTTGACTTTTAATATTGTATTTTATACTGCTGAGCAGTAATATACAATAAGATCATTGCTAAAGTGTATATATTAAGTGTTGAAATTAACCAACATGACCCACAACCCCTTGGGATTTATCTATATTAATTAGACAAAATTGTATCAAAATGAATATTTGGAGGACATCCTTAATTTGTTTCCTCTGTAACAACACTATCCAACAGCGATGTCAGTAATGCTCTCAGAGAAGAGATTTTAATAATTCTCTGGATTATGTCATCTCCTCAGCAATCTTAAAAATATCCATTACAGATGATCTTTCGTAATTTTATTAATCCTATTACAGAAGAACAAATAACGTCCATCCCATGTTTTTCCATAAAACTGCTGTGGCTCTTTCAAGCCACTTAAGAACATTCACCAGAGCTATGAAATTAATGTGAAGATTAGTCCAAATGGATTTTAAAAAATCTAAAATATATTTATGTATAAATCAAAATTAAAAAGTAGGCAATTTAGAGATGTGACACTACTGAGACTCAAGCTGTGAAAAATAATGTACTCATGGGATTTCTACCTTTGACACAATTGTCTGTAATTGTGTTTATGAGATTGTCGGAGAGAATTGTATTAATAGAGCATTATTATTCCATGCAATATGGTATCTCTGTAGGAGGCCAGCTAATTTTTGAGCCTGGAGCCTCAATGGGGACTCCCTTCAGATTTTGCCCATTCATTTATTTCCTTCTCTGCTGTTGTGTATTTGCAAAGTCATTTGTTTAAGTCGGGAAGCCAGTTTCTTGACACCACTTAGGTGGAAGTTCTCTTAGGTTGTCTGGTATTCACCTCAATAGCCACTCTTCTAAAACTTGTGTGTGTGTGTGTGCTTCAGCAAAATAAATACATTTTATAATTTTATTTTTTATTAAAGAAATGAACAAAAGAAGCGTTTTATTAAATACATTTAAAACTTAATTGATTGTCTAATTTTCATTTGGCCCTTCACCCCTCCTCTCTGCAATATGGTACGCTTGTCAGCCTGGTGATAGATTACATGCATGCATTTGCATGAATTTAGCATGAGTACAATTTTGTATTGTTTGTCAATGTAACAATCCAGAAAATATTTGGAGCCATCACACACAAAAAAGAAAAACTTGGCACTTAAAGCAGCTTCTTCTGCACAGGGTGGAAAAATCCCATTGAGGTTAAGATTGCTGCCTTTCAACATTTCTATTATTACAACATCAAGCTCTGGATATTGTTTGTTGTTGTTTCACCTAGATTGTGATATTTCTTGTTTTTAGGTTTAAAATGATCTTGGTGATTTTGTGAGAATTCTATTGATTTACTTTCCTTTTTGTAATATTTAATGTTACAGTTTGTGTTCCTTTTCAAGGTTTTTCACAATTCTCATCGCTGAAAGCAATCAAACAATTGCAAAGTGATTAATCTTAATTTCAAAATGTCTCCATTGTAAAAGTGGGCGCTGTAATCATCTGCCCACTGACCCCTTGATGCTCATTTTCAGACCTCTCTGCAGCACTTATTCCTGATGAATAATTTCAATACTCATGTCGATCAGACACATTTCTTACCTGCGTCTGATTTGATCTAGCATTGGGGGCTTATTAAGGCAGCAAAGTAAATGAAAGAATTTGGAATTTATTGTTAACATTTGCGCAGTCAGTAACAAAATATTTTTTGGGGGGGGAAACGATCTGCAACAAAAGTAGGTGATGTTGCCTAAATAAGGGATGAAGGGTTCATAATTGCCAGTCTTGGAGATCTGAGGTGCAGGGTGCCAACTGTCAGTGCAGGGCTAATGATGACAAATGTCTCTCTATGCAGATTGCTGCAGCAGTGTGAGAGTGCAGCTGAGACTGGAGGAGAAAAAGTGCAAGGGGCTTAACAAGCAAAAGCTTGTGTGCACATTTTTTATTGACCTACATGGAAGTAAACCTCCACAACTGGAGAGATGACTTTAAAAATAAAACAGCTTGATGCTGTTTAAAGCCACAGTCCGTCAGCCTGTAAGGCATCTCAATGGTGTTCCGGTCTGTAAGAAATCACTGCGTCGGTAAATGTCAGTTCAACACAAAAAAAAAATGAACCAAAGATATTTGATCACTTTTTAAACCCTTTAGAGGAATTTACTGATGAGATAAATAGATATATGTTTTTAGAAATGTATATAGGCGCTTCTAGAAAGCAATCATATTTTGGGTAACAGAACTAAACTGTTATTAACTTTTTTTTCATTAAACTGCTTTGTAACAAAGGCCATAAATCTGATTTCACTTACTGTGACGTAAGGTTCATGCTAATAAAAGAGCAAACTCGGAGTGCTTCATGGCCAGCTTTCCCCAATTTGTTGCATGAATGGCTTTTGAAAGGGGTCCCTCTCTGTACAAAGGGAGTCTCGTCTTTGTTTGGTTTTGCCCCATCTGTGTCATCTGGTGGTCTTTGCAACGGGGTGGTGTCTCAGGGTGCTCCCCAACGGCGTTGCCAGTTGTTTTATGGACTCGCTGGAGTGGTGCGGGGAGTTCATAAGTTGGCCGGGCCATTGTGAGCTGAGCCCAGCTGACACGTGTGAATTGACTCCAGCATATTGACAGATCATTTCCATTAATGAATCGCTGGAGTCTGTCTTGTTTCACTGTGTGATTTACGCCCCTGCTTCATCATCGTCTGAGGTTAGGGTTAACTAATAACACCCTGAATGGCTTAACTCTTAATTGCTGGATGAAGGGAGTCGTTCCTTTTTGCCTGCGTTGGAGACTTTAAAGGTTATTTAAGTGTCAACCTTTTGTTATATGCGATCTTGTTATGATCATTTTTAAAGTGCTAAGTTACAGGTTCTAGCCAAGATTGTCCTGATTAGTATGAATTAGATTCTTGTTTTTATGAAAATATAACTTACCATGTTAATATAACAACAAAGAAGTCAGAAAGCAATACTCCTCCATAAAGTCCATGTTTACTATATTAAACATCTAGTTTTCAGCAGGAGTTAGTGAGCTTGTTTTCCATTTGATAGTGAGCTGCTTTTGTTTGTAACCACTAGCGTCTCATAAGCTTTCCCCTGGTCTTCCCATGGCGATCATCCAACTTGTTCAAAGCAACAGCCATACACAGCTGATTGCGCTAGCCACAGTCTGGCCTGTCTCCCCCACCACTGCTGTCACATGGAAGCCACATTTGCTCGCCACCATTTTATGCTGCTGTCACCCTCCCTTCAAAAGTGGAGGGGAGAGAGGGGAGGTGAAAAGGAGAGGAGGGAAAGAGGAAGGCTCACCCTGAGCGGATGCTAGACAAAGATGGCAGCAGAGACATTTTGTCTACTTTCATTAGTTCTGCTTGTGGTGAGCTGTGCTGAATATTAGCCCGTTACTAGCAGAGCCTCACATTGTGGAGCACAGAGTATGTGTCACAATCATATCCAGCCCACCTTATTTCCATCATTCTCACCTAAAAAGTGGGACACGCGGGGTATGGTGCCAATTGCTCATTTTTTTAATGGTAATTATCATTCTTCAAGCCATGTCATGTGGTAAGTGTGACAAACTTTGTCACATAAATTTACATAGATGTTCCCATTAGGGTCAGATGCTTTAGGATCAGCTCAGATCACAAAAGCAGCTGTAAGTCATTCAGATAGGAAGTTTATAAACATATCCCATAGCTTTCAGTTACGTTCAGAAGTTTTTTTGAAGCAATCTCATATTTTAAACCAATTTAAATTAGAACTGCCATTTTATATTGCCATATCAACCCCCAGGTGTAAGCTAATATGACCCTGATAAAAAAAAAAAAAAAAAAAAAAAAAAAAAAAAAAAAAAAAAAATTAAAAAAAATTTATTAAATTTTTTTTATTATTTTTTTAAAATAAAAAAATTAAAAAAATGAAACACGATAATAAATTCATG
>CAEGAD010052471.1:0-70947 GCA_903067055.1 Poeciliopsis paucimaculata | reverse complement strand
CAGTGTTTGCTGTCCACACCAGATTACTGGTTCAAACCGTATATCAGGAACATTCAAATGCGAGTAAAGCACAAACTTTACTCGCTTATCCTTGCAGATTTATCTCCAGTTGTTTTGATTTAGATATGGCAAAAGCACAACAGTGAGATTTAAAATCAAACAGAAGGTTTATGGTGCGTTCACACCAAACGTGTTTTGAGTGTCAGGCCTGTCTGGTTTCATCCACAGTCTATGTGGAGGAGCGCCGATGGCCAGTCGCAGCATGTTTCATGCATCTAGCGCGGCAAAATTTGAACCATTTGGAGCTTTTGATACATCAAGAGCGTCCGCAAATGGGCCAGCGATACAAAACAAAGACTAGAGGAATTTTGATGCGTCTGGCGCACTGTCGCATAGACTTTGACTGTAGACCAGACACGCTAAACGCTAGGTGTGAAGCAAAAAACCAAGTATCTACATTCAAAGTTGTGTGAACGCACCTTTGGGATTTTAGAATTGTTTCAATATGATAGTTTTTCTTCTTTCCTTGCAAGTCTGCAAACACAGATGTCTCATTGAAGCCATTATAGTTATGCCAAAACCACATTTGGTGAAACTGTGGATCAAACTGGTTGATATTAGGAATAAAAAAGGGAGGTGAAGTTGACCCAATTAGATGACTGTTAAGAATTTAACTTCTTTTATCATACATCAAAAATCTGTGTGTCAGGAGACTTTCTTTGTAGTTGCACGAAGAAAAGTCGTGTTAAGCCGCGGCACCCTAGTGATTTACTACAAGGCCTTCGGCCCTGTTAGTCGAACAGTGAGTAAGCCTTTTCCCTGCCTTTTCTCTCCAACCTGCTACTACATGCCAGGTGGATAAGCTCCAGGGGCATGCAGGGTATTTGTCACAGTGATCAAGCATGTAAAGACTGTATTTTCTCAATTTATTACACATGCACCAATGCCTGCTGTACTCTGAGCGTAATTTTCTGCTACTGTTGGTGCACAAACGCATAAATTTGGACCAGTGACTGTTATATAATCACTGGTCCATACAACAGAAGGAAAATAATGTGTGTGTCTTCTGCAGCATCTTGTTGCGTGAATAAAAGAGCAGCACATGAAAGAGGCATCTGCCCAGACAAACCCAGGGCAGATGCCTCAATTGATAGGTGAAGTTGCTGATGGAGAAATAAAAATAAAAGCCTGGCTTTTGAAAACCCAACAAGTGAGGAAGAATGCAAAGAATGTCTGCCATCAGAGTGAAAGTTGTTCATAAAGAAAATCCCAAATAAACCCCTGAAACTGTCTTTATTTCAGATGTAGGATATTGGGAATCACCAAATACATTATTTTACAGTTAAGCAACACGTTGAAATTGGCATTTGTCTCTTTGAGAAGCGCCAACTCTCTCAGACACACGCCATCACAACAGTGCTCCTTCATGATCCCATTTACATCCAAAACATTAGTCTGGATGATACGATGCACATGAGGAAAGCGTATTTTGCTTATTTTGGGGGAATTCTGGAGTTTCCATAAACAGCAGCGCGGAGGATATAATTAGACGCTATGCACAAAACTATCACTGCACCTGACCCAAAAGAACACAAACACATCTACAACACGCATCATGTGTGTCACACAAAGACCTGAACCATACAAATACAGGCCACACAAGCAAATACAGGTGCACCTATTATTATTTTTTGTACAAATGATACTAAATAATAAAGACATGAAAGCAAAGCCTACACATGTGAGAAGGAGGATGGAGTTTCCCAAGTTCAAGTGGTGTGTCAGACGTCCAGAGGAGGAGAATATTTGGGTAACTTTTCAACTAGATTTAACTGTTTAACCAGCAGTCTTAGCGTGATGCTCAGGAAGAGCGCAGCAGATGTCACGGTCAGCAAACCAGTTTGCAAAACCACCAAAAGTAAAACAGTCATAGACGGGCAACCCTGCCAGAACCCATCCATCCAGCCATCCATTTTCTTTCACCCTTCAAATCAAATCAAATCAAATTTTATTTGTATAGCACATTTCAGCAGCAAGGCATTTCAAAGTGCTTTGAAATTGTCCCCAACGGGGTCGGGAGTTGCTGGTGCTGATCTCCAGCTGCGTTCTGGGCGAGAGGCGGGGTACACCCTGGACAGGTCGCCAGGCTGTCGCAGGGCAACACAGAAACAAACAGGACAAACAACCATGCACACACTCACACCTAGGGAGAATTTGGAAAGACCAATTAACCTGACAGTCATGTTTTTACACTGGGGGGAAGAATCTAGAACCCCACACGGTAAAAAAGCTCAGGCGGGATCCACAGGAGGGTTCAAACTCTGCTAATTTATTTTTAGCTTGCAGACAGAGCTCCAAGCCTCCACATAAAAATAAGGAAACCTTTTGATAACATTTAGGCATTGGCGTTCCTGCCCTCACAGACTCACACAGATGTCCGCTATGTCCAAGATGTTTTGACACAAAAGATCTATTTCTCTCCACAATTTTGTTAACAATAAAGAGGGTTAAATAATTTTTTTTTAAAAATCTCAAGGTATGCACAGTGCGTACAGTCGTACAGCTGCAGGAACCCCTGTCCATAAAATATATCTGTGAAACATTTTTTGTATTTTATATCACCAACCTCTATTTTTAGAGTTCAGAAGCCAAAGTAGAAAACTATGAACATAAAAAAAAAAGATTTTCTCTTAATCTGAGAATAAAAGATAATTATGTGGTACCTTTTGATCAAACTACCAGCTGGCATCTGAAAACACAGCTGTAAGTGTTAGAATGCAAATATTTACACCCTTGCTTGTTTTGTAGAGAAGCTATGAAGGAACTCCCTTATAATTTGCATTTTTCAGGCATTATGTGTTTGTCATCATGTGTTGCCTGTACCTGCCCTGAACGCGCAGCTTGTGGTGAGCTCTCGATTACCAGGGAATCATCCTCTGCAGTTTCATGTTGCCAGAAGCAAGTTAGCTCCAACTGTTACAACAACCACACATGTGCCAAAGTTCAGGAAATATCAAAACTCGATACACCCAGAATCTTATCAGCCGTCCAGAACCTGGACAGCGCCCATGTTTTCTTCAGTTCTGTGGTCTTTTTTAATTTGCATTCCTGTCTAATATTTCCCTCATTCTTTCTGCATTTTAGAGATGATTGGCTTCCTGAAATCACAGCTGCCACTCACTTTTCAACAATAAAAAGCCAACTTGTCACAGTTCTGTAGCTGTTTTTTATATCCCCGCCGCTAATAGTAGCAGCAGATCCCATGTTTATAATTGTATTTGTATTAAAATTAAAGTCATGTGATCAACAACTGGATGTTACTACTGGTGGAAAAGATGAAGAAGACAACAGGAAGTGATTGTTTTTTTTAATGAATTATTATGTGAACAACCTTATTCACATGTGATTTTAATTATGTTTTTTATTTAGTAGAAACACTGCAGTTGCGAAATTGAGTTTTTTTGTTGTTTTTTTTTTACATTAGTCGAATATTAACAAACTTTTGCACATGTTTGAAATGGAAATGCAGCTTCTGTCATCGTCTCTAAATTTCCTAATGAAATCTTTATAACAACATTTACAATAAATTTGAGTCTAGAGTCTGTTTTATTCGAGCATTTTTCAAACTTTGCTGTGAAGTTTCCTCAATTTTTTTGGACACTAATCAGAACTTGTTGATCTTCCAAAGTAATAAATCATGGAAATTAAATATTTAGTGTGAAACTGCCATTTCTATTTTTTCTTTCTCCCATTTGGTAAAAATGGACTTTAATAAATTAGATTGTTTTCCTTATACAGCAGGTTGCAGCCCTGTAGCACTTTCTAACTAGAGTAATTGGTTTCTCTCTCTCTCTCTCTAAAATATTCCAGTCTGTCTTCATCCGTCTCTCTCTTCTTTTCCTGCCATATCTGGAATCAGTGCGACTTTCTCTCAGCGGATCAAAGCGCCGGTGACCGAGTCAAAGGAAACATTGTTTACAACGCTGATACCGTGCCGTCGGCCCATTTTGTACAATGTGCCCAATAACAGGAAACCAGAAAAAATGAGTTCTCCCATAATTACATTGAGCTTGTTTCCTTCCCCCACATATAGTGTTCTTGCGCTGAGATCAAACACTTGAATGCTGATCTCATGTAAGAGGAGGTTTCCAGAGCACAGCAGCAGGACTTTAATAAACCCCAAAGCTGCTTTATAAGTGGGACCATTAGTACCACACGCATGCAAAAGCTTAAAACCTCTTTTGGAAAAGATTTTCTGCACATATAGATAACGGTGCAAATGTTTACTTGAGGAAAAACATTGGAGAAATACCTTCTTTTACTGCAGACTTTCAGGTACATTTTACCGGATTTCTTTTATCTTTACATCTTTACATGTGATGTTCTATTTTTATTTTATTTCCCTTACTATTTAAATTTTTTTGTATTATTTTTTTCTTTTTCTCTTGTTATCAACTTATTCTGTGTTAGAGTTTTTGTACAGCATTTTGGTGCAGTTTGTACCTGTTTTTTTTTTTTAAAGTGCTCTATAAATAAATTTGACATTGACATTTTCCAGATGTTACAAGCAAAATAATCTTTCCATCTTTTTCATGCTTTTGCATCTTGCTGAAAAGTTACTTTCATAATTATTTCCGTATTTTTTAAGTGTGCTAAGATATTTGCACTAGAATCTAGACAAAAATACTTGGTAGGATTTTGTGTTTTTGCAGTGAACTCCTTTACTTTTAACTGTCTGCATGTTTTAAATGATGCAACTTTCCTGCAAAACAGCAAAATTGTTTTAAAACCTTGTCAAAGGGCGACATAAGAACTTAATTTTCACTCCATTAGGTTCAATTGATGCAGTCCTGTCCAAAAATTACCAAAAGGAAATAAAGTGACATTGCAAACCAATGGTTCATGAAGAACAACCTTAAAGTTGAGACCAAGTGGTCCATATAAATATTCTCTCTGGTTTGGTTTAAGGTCAGTAGTCAGCCAAAAATTCATGTTTTAGAAAATCAGATTAGAAAAGCTGCCAAGTTTTGGAAAGATTCAGCAGTTGAAGTTGCGTCGGTGCTTGTTTTTGACCCTTTTTACATGAACTCTGAGCGAACTACTTCTCTGTGTTTTAAAGGGAGACTGGGGACATGATGTCAGAATGGATGCCGTTCAAAACCGCCATCATGAAAACAGCTGCACAAAAGCAGGGCCACAAAGTGGTCATTAAATGTCAATGCAGGCATCCAAGAACCTGTTGTTAGAGATTGTGAGCAAGTCTGCTGTAATGAAGAGTCCTTCTGAAAGTAGTTACTATAAGTAAGTGTTGAAAAGATCCAGAGAAAGGTTAACGCGGGTGAAAGAGATAAACCTCAAACGTAGAAGCAGAACTTAGTGATGTTTTTAACAGCTCACTGTTAAAATAAACTTAACAAAATTATATATATCTGTAAAAATCTAATTCTGCAAGGTTAGAACTATTGGCTGCTTATCTTAATTTGAAAAATTCACATTTGTTTGGCCTTATATAAATACCATACCAACTTGAAAGTAAATACTTATTTAAATAAAACAGAGAAAGCAGTAACCAAGATACTAGCCACAATATTAGCACCAATAACAGTGAATAACATAGCTTCTTACGTTAAAATGGATCTATTACACAAAATTTACATTTTACATGTTTTTACACTTCCATTTGGAACTCTATTGCTTCTTAAAAAAACCACTACACTTCTTTTTTGGCAATACGTTTATGCTTTTTGGTGTGTGGAAAATCTGCTGTTTCAAAAACCTTTGGAATGTGAAGCCCAGCCCGTCGCCTAGCAACCAAACCAGTGCTCCAATACGTTTGGTCTGCTGGTTTTACAATGGCTACTGAAAAAGACAAGTGTTTTATTTTTTTTTTTTAAACCCCTTGCTTGTTGGTTATGCAGGAGGCTCTACTTATGCTTTTCCAAGATGTTCAGTTGTATAGCTGCACAAAATCTGTTTGCAGCCATTTTCACGTATTAGTGTAAACATTGAGTGGCAGTTACGTGGCCAGCAGCAGCTTATATGGATTTAAAGTGACAGAGACCCTAAAACAGCTCATTCTGAAAGGAGAGAACTGAGCAGAAGAATTATTTTGAGCACAAAATGTTACAAACTTGTTTTTTACAGTTCATAGATCTATCCTATGAACAAGGAAGCATGATACTAAATGTTACTCCAGGTAAATCTGAGTCTTGACAATCAGTGTGATAACATTTTTGATTTGGGCAACACGACTGGCTTTCCTTGAAGCAGTCCCTAAAGGTGCCACAGACTTCTTCAAAGAAAAGATCTCTGCTTGTTGCATCTGAAAGGACCTAAGTTGTAACTTTTGTTGTAAGCAATGTGAGCAAATATAGCTGTACTCCAAGAAGTTGGGCAGAAGTTGGGTTTGTTAGGTGTCTAATTTGTTTTCTTTGATATTTAGTTTACTTTGAGGTGTTTTTCCATTTAATGCCTTCAATATTAGTCCATTCTTTTGTGTTTTATACGTATTGTTAGTATTCATCTTTAGCTTATGAGCCAATGGCATTGAGTATATAGTATAGTATTTAGATATAATTTGTTCATCATGGGGTTTTTTTGTTTCACTTGATCGGATTATTTTGAATGTTTTCCAAATGTTATGAAACTGGAGGCCTGGGATCAGAGCTCTAATGAAAGCTTTACACCCTCAAATGCTGGTGTTTTTATCCCATCAAAAGCTCCATGGGAGAATGTCGTTTACCTTTGATTCAACTTTAAAATTGCGATCAGAGAGGTTTTAATACCTTTAAATCTGTGATTACACACGTTCATTAATGCCAAAGGTTGTAGGGGTTCTCTTTGAAATCATTCATGCTCCTTGAGTCATTAAATCACTTAATGGCTTATCAAAGCAGCTAAAGGAGAGGAGAATAGAGCTGTTGTGTAGCTAACAAGCATGGGAGAGAGAACAGACAGAAAAAACGGAAAGCGAGAAGATCTTCTGGATTTATTTCTTCCCAAAATATGGGAAGGAGGAATCAGAGGTGAATAGCAATTATCTGTCAGTGACTGTAATCAGGTACAGTGTGAGTGATGCAGTGATTGGGCCAAAGGAGGAAGACGGTGACAGTAATCCTTGGGAAAATTCGGACCA
Organism: Poeciliopsis paucimaculata; assembly: GCA_903067055.1. Taxonomy (NCBI): domain Eukaryota; kingdom Metazoa; phylum Chordata; class Actinopteri; order Cyprinodontiformes; family Poeciliidae; genus Poeciliopsis; species Poeciliopsis paucimaculata. The sequence continues at coordinate 63,812 of CAEGAD010052471.1, read as the reverse complement.
CAATGAACAGGTTGTCCTTGCACATGACAGCAGTGACTCCATCATTTATAAGTGGAAAAGGCCTCAAAGGATGTTTATGTAGAAATATTCAACTACTGATGAGAACGTGTAATACACAGATCCTGATTTGTTTTACCACCCACATACTGAAAAAAAACAACATTAAATCTTACTCAGCATTTTGGTCTAGTTTCTAGTGCAAATATCTTAGCACACTTGAAATAAGACAAAACTTAACTTACAAGTAACTTTTCAGCTCAACGTAGGAGAAAATAATTGTTTTAAAACTTATAACAAAATTTCTTTCCCCATGTTATAAGTGAAATAATCTGCCAGTGGAACTAGAATTTGGTTGCTAGGTGACGGGTTGAGCTTGGCTGGGGTTGCTAGGTAACGGCACTAATGGAACTAGAACTTTTTTTTATCAATATTAAGGAGTTACTGACTTAACTCAAGCTCCTATTTCTTTCTGAAAAGTTACTTGTAAGTTAGTTTTGTCTTATTTCAAGTGTACTAATATATTTGCACCAGGAACTAGACCAAAAATACTTGCTAAGGTTTCGTGTTTTTAGCAGGAAGTGGAAGTAGTGTTTTTTTTTTTTTTGTTTCTTCTTTTTTTGCAACTTGTCAAGTTAAAAGAACTCGAAGGCCACGTTTTTCAAAATTAAAACCGAAGAGACTTATTTCTGAAGACATTTGTTCAGAAATGTCTGACAGAAATTTGTCATTTGTCTGAAGAAATGTCTCCAAAAGCTCCTGTTTTGGAGCTTATTTTACTATTTTTATTTTTAACGTTTGGCAGCGTTTGCTGGATTTACTGAAGTATAATCAATGAGAGCAGAAACATAAAAGAAAAGCATTTACTTAGATGCTTTAAGTTATTTAAGAAGTAAATAACTTAAATAACTTAATAGTAAGTAAGTAAGTTATTTAAGAAGATTTTATTTGTCTGTAAAAATTTCAAATGAATCATGAATTTGCGATTCAAGAGGGCCACATGTTGCACATCATCGCTAAGAGGAAATAAAGATGTACGGTAGTTTCTGAATAGAGTGCACCTGAATATAATCTGGACCCCGTATCTTTAAAAATAAAATAAAAGTGAACATAAATGGGCCGCACTTGTCTATAAGATGCACAAATTTTATTTTTTATTTTTCATAAATATGTATCGGTAACTCAGATATGTACTGTAATACTTTTGCCTGTAACTTGGCTGCCTAAAAGAAGGGAAAAGTCATGGATTACTATCTTTGTCTTCATCCTGATGCAAAAAGCATTAAAGAATATATTAGCTACAAACACAACTGAAAAAGAAAAGTTTTAAAATTCACAACATATGCCATTTAATAAACAATTTCATGAGAGTTTGTGGCCAAGTTACATTTTTATCCTACATTCTCCCACATTCAGAAATAAATTTTCTATTCGCAGTGTGGAGGAAATTTTCCTGCTCAATCTCCTCTGGGATCTGAGTTATACTGCTTTACGTCACCGCCTGCAAAAGTGATGAGATGAGTCCTGACATCCTTTAAACAATAAGTGAGACTGCTGCAGACAAAATTATGGCACAAAGACGGATGAGTTTTTCTGTGTTTTAAGGGTCTGTGGTAAGTCGGCCATTTTTCTGTCAGGTTTGATGGGCTGTAGTCCACCACAGAAGCCACACATTGAAAGACAAGAACCCTTCAGTTTACAGAATGGCTTCATGGAAGACAAATCCCTATTTGTTGTTTACTGCCGTCATATGTTTTAGTCTGAAAGCACATTTTCAGTACAATCAAAGTGGAACAAGTCAAGAATTTTCCATGAAAATTGTTTTTCTGGACGCTTTTATTCAGCTATCTGTCCTATATGTTCCTTTTTCACTTGAATCACGTGTGTCAAACTCAAGGTCCGTGGGCCAAATCCGGCCGGCTGTAGATTTTTATGTGGCCCTCTGGATTCTAGACTAAACACTAAATGTGCTTGAATGTTATGGTAACAATCAAATAAATGCAGTTTTTATCTGCATTTATCAATCAGTCCCTCCAGTTTCTGGAGATTTGTCGTGGAAATTCACACAAAAATCTGCAAATTGAGCTAAAAACTGGGAGTTTATTGCAGATTTTTCTCAAAAATTGTCAAAAACTTTTTTATTTGTACTAAACAGCTGCCTCAGCCTTAGCTGATATCAGATTATAGTCCATGATCTATACAGCGAGTAATAAAAAGTCACATTTACCGTCATAAATAAGTGCAAATATTTCCAAATTAGTACCACAAACACACAAAAAAATTACAAAATCTTGGAGGAATTGAAAAGATGTTCAATAGTATTATTTAATTTTAAGAATTCATTAATATTTTAACAGTTTGTGAACAGGTTTTATCAATACATACTGGCACAACCGGCCCTTTAAGAGCATTCAGCATCCTAATTTGGTCCAAAACAAAAATGAGTTTGACTTAAATTATGAGCCCAAACTAAAAGAAGAATCTTTTTTCTTTAATATTTAACTTCTTATAATTCTTTCTAAATTTGAAACCATTTTAAAGTAATTTAAATAATCAAAATGCTGCAAAGTCACCAGTCTTTTACTAAGTAACTTAATAAAATGTTTTTAGCTAAATACTGGATTCATTTTCTAGAGGCGAATCTTGCACCAGAATCATCTCTCTTGACTGATCCACTTGTTCATTGTCGGTGCAATAAAGAGGTAACCTGATTAAACTAAACTCTTTTTGTTGTTCAGGAACCTCAGCGTCTAACAGTTCAGGTGACCTGGTTTCTTCGCAGCACCTGAACACATCCTGCATGTCTTGCATGCTTGAAGGATCCCAGGTGCTAGCTTGCATAAGAGTGCCGTTGACACTTGCCAAACCCAGTTATGCCCGGAATGGGTTTTTTAATTAACTTGTACAGTCACTCTTTATCTATTTGCCTTCCCTTTCTCTGAGAGGCCTTATTTCATTACAGCTTATGAAACATCGACTGGGCATCACGACAGGGAAAGCAAACGATAGAATGGATCCATATATAATATTTTTCTACTGTCTTGTTTGGTTGGTATGGGCAGCATTTTTTTTTTCTCAGTTGTTGAGCCAACAAAAACTAGAAACTGGTGTTTTGTTAAAAATCCATTAACGTAGCTGCTATTTTAAAATCTTTACACTTTTGTCGCTTTGTGACCGTCTCAATTCAGTAACGAAGCAAATCTGATCCGGACTGATGCAGACAGACTTTTTTAAATTATTTTTTTAGTGAAGAAAGTTCACTAAACACGACTTATTTTTCATTCACAAACAAGCTTTGCATGTTCATTTTAACTGTGTGCACTGTAAAACATTTGAAATTGGTTTAACTTGAAAATGAAAGTCCACCTGCCGCCTTGAAAATGCGATTTAAGTCAACAAGAAAATCGTTTTGGTTTCAACTCAGAAATTAAAGTTCATGAAGTCGATTTAACAACAAGAGACATGTTGTCCAAATATTGTTTTTTAAGTTCATTAAACTTGAATTGTGAGTTTTAACTTAATGTTGCAATTTAAACCAAATAATTATTTCACAATATGCAAGAAAAAAACTGCCCTCACCTAGTTTTCAAGCAATACAATGGTAACAGCAACATTCTCAAAGATGAATAAACTTTAAATTTTAGTGAACGTTTAACACTGGAACTTTAAATATCCAAATAAACAACAGAAAAAACAAATAAAATGAATTATGAAGTCTTTATAAACAAATTTGTCCTCCAGAAAAAGGGATAGTTAAGACCAAAACGACAGACTGAAAACTTTTTATCATCCAGTTTTTGATAGAAAGAGAAAAACGATAAATTATGCAAATGGAAAAGATGGAATTCATCTTAATTTATTAATTGATTTATTATTTATTGTGACAGCCCTCGTCGTGTGTCATGTGTTGGTCAATTTTTGACAATTTGGTGAACATATTTGCATTCTTCCAGTATTAAATAAGAGTAAACACATAATTTTAGTTAGTTATTAAGGTAATCTTTTTGGATTGCAAAGATATTTTTGCATTTTTGAGGAGTCTAAAACAGATGTTGAGCAAAAACAGGCTCTCTGAAATAACCATTAATCTTAACTTCTTATCAGTCCACTGGGAATTTATTTCCTGCCTTCGTCTATCTTTATTTGCTTCTTTATATTCAAATATGATTGGTATTGTAAAATAAGAGCAGTGGCTCATTTGGGAGCTGTGGGAATTTCTTTTTTCTCCCAAAACTGAGCAGTGCTGAAATTAAATATTACCTCACTTCCTCTGTATTTATAACATTTAACATTTTAGTTTCATCTGTATTAATCCAAACAAGCTAACATATAAAAATAAGCAGATCGCAAGATAAGTTTAGTCCATTTTTTATTTATTTTTTTGCAAGTCTTCCAGAAAGATAAAAGTTTGGTTGTGTTTGTTGAAAATCCCACATAGAAGAGAAATTGAAGGACATAAATTTAAGCTAATTGAAAAATACCTGATTAAAAGTGTTTGCTTTCCAGAGGAAAAAAATCTAATTACATAGAATGACATAAGCTGAGGTAGATTTTTAGCGTTCTTTGAGATAAAACCGATCTCAATTGTCTATCATATTTATTTTATAGCATACCAATGTTGTTTTCTTCTGTCACTTTCCTCTCTGTTGGAAGACTGTGACTTTTCAGAAGTGATAAAAATTTAAAATGCTTTTTTTTTTTAATGTCTTAAAAACAGTTACACCAACACCTACACTGCAAAAACGCAAAATCTTACCACATATTTTTGGTCTAGTTTTCAGTTGAAATATCACTGTACTCTTGAAATAAGACAGAAAATTACTTATGAGTATCTTTTCTGCAATATACAGGAATAGTTCACATTTTTCCCATGTTACAAGGGAAGTAATCTCAGTGGAACTAGAACTTTTTCATAGATATTAAGAAATTATTTACTTAAAACCGGCTCCTATTTCTTGCTGAAATGTTACTTGTAAGTTAGTTTAGTTGTCAGATATTTGCACAACAGACAAATTATTTGAGATTCAGCTACATGAAAAATACGTCTTGAAGGGAATTCTTTTATTTTCTAAAGATTTCTCAATTCCTGAGTGCTAAATCATCTTTTTAGAATACACTTTAACCTTCTTTAGTTAAACAAATTCACAATATATAGAGTCAATCCTCCACTACATGTGCACCTGCTTCAAATCTGCAAAAACTCTGCAATTCCTGCCAGCATGAATCAAGGTTAAGAATAACTCCAGATAAAAATGACAGCTCCATTCATAAGGATGAGCAGTAGGAAATACATTTGAGAGAATCGGCATCCCTTTTTCCTCACCGTCTCTGACAAAGAATGAAAATCTTCAGCATTTCTGCCAAACTTTACACCTCAGGTCTGAAACCTGACCAAGTACGAAAACATGAGCAGGAAATTAACGACGTTCCTGAAATAAAACGGCCTTTAAGAAAGGAGTCTAAAGAGTTTTGTTTAAATCTCAGAGTTTTTGAATGAGCTGGTTTAGAAGGATTTCTTATGTTTTGCTTCTCTGAAAATTAATTGCAAGCCTCTACTGTATGGATAATCCATCAGTTCCCCTATTCCTGACTTATGTGAAAAGAAGAAAAACACACGTACGGCTGAGGTCAGGAGGTCAAGACATGAACAAACCGATGGAATCAGATCTTCTTTGACGGGAAGGAAAAACTCCCAACAGTCCAACTAACCAAATGAAGATGGATCTCACTCCATAAAGACATTCACAGTAATCTAACAGTGGCTTTATTGTTCGATTTAGGATTATTAACAAAGTTGAAATGATAAATAATTCAATAAAACCAAATATGAGAGGATGTTACAACGCCCTGCTTCAATGCAGACACTGAGCAGCTGCAAAGCTTCTCCACCTGTTCTGGTAATGATTATCCTCCGAGCATGTTGCATTCACCTGTAATTATCTGCCCCACATCAGGCCTATAAACAGCAGACATGCTCTGTCTCTGCTGTTTGCTACCAGACTGCTGTCTAACAAGTCATTAAAGTGTTTTGTACTGGAGAAATCTGGCACACGTCTCATACCAGATCCAAAAAATGAGCCCATTACGCTGTCGGGGCCTGGCGAATTCGATGTATTCCTTGTGTTCCCAAACACAGAAATTTGGACATTATTGAACTCAGCAAAAACATATTTATGAATTTGGTTTGACTGTAGGGTATCCCTCAAACTGTCCCATTCCAAATGCGTTGCATTTTTGTATCATATTTCTTGGTTTAAAGAGAAAAATCTGGTTGAAAATAACGTCACGCTGTCGCATTTAAAGCAAAAATGAAACCTTATTTAACTTTTCTTCTTTCTTTTAGGCAAGTGTTGGCTTTGGAAAATCTAATAAGTGATCGTTCTCAAAGTGATTTCTGAACATACTTCACACCTCTCATATTAATCACAAAGCTTTTAGAAAAGATAAACCAGAGTTTATCTTTTCTGAATGATGTCGCATCTCTTTTTCTCGTTTTTCTTTAAATTGAATAATCATCAAATGCCTTAAAAAGCAAGAACAGCCTTGAGGCAAAAAGTGTCACATCTTCATCTCTAGCAAAAGCCAAGAGATGTTTTATGATCTTGGGAGATGTTACTCTGATTTGCTAAGTAAAATAAATATCCCTTGCTTGGCATGATGGTACAAATTCAATAAAATAGTGTTTAATACTAAGTGTAAAAGGTTTAGTAGTAGTAGTAAAATGTTGAAGATTTAAGACTTGTCTTCTTTTTTTTATTGTTTTGAGTAAACATTTCATTAACACTTTATTGCAAGGGGTGTGTATAAGACTGACATAAACATGATATAACAATTGTCATGGACATGAATGATTCTTCATAATTGTTTACAACTGTTGTCATGAAGTGTTTTTCGGTAAATAACACTTTTAATGCAAAGATCAATTCAAACTTGCATTAACAGTTTATTAAAAGTGTCAACTATGCATTATTCTGTAAATAATTACACTTTTAATGCAAAGATCAATTAACACTTGCATTAAAAGTAACTTAAAAGTGTCAACTGCGCATCAAAAGTGTCATTATTTACCGACTGACACTTCATGACAACAGTCATAAACATTTATAAAATGTTTATAACAGGTGTTATGTCATGTTTATGACAGTATTATGCACAGCCCTTCCAATAAAGTGTTACCAAAATTTCTGAAGCAGCCGGAATTTAGCAGAGCTTTGTTTAAAACTGTGTGCAAGGGCATAATAAACCGCTGCAAGTTCATCAACAGATTGTTAAAGTGATGGCGTGAAGGCACCGAACGGAAAGTAAACGCTGCTGTGTAATGACTGGAGCGCTGGTGGCTGTTTGGGTTTAGATGGAATCACATGGGGAGTGTTGAAAAGAACACATTCCTCCACTGCTCCTTGTCTGCTGCCCAATCGGACGGCTTCTGTGATTCAAACTGCGCCTGGTGTTATTAGCTTTATCTGCACCAAGCCTGCCACTGAACTATGCGGCTCCTTGGTGCTTCCGCTGCCTCGGCTGCAGATAGGATCTGGGCAAAGTTGACCGTACGTCTGCAGCAGGAGCATCACACCAACAGCAGGGCATCCTGGAATAATCTGAGAAAAGCTGCGCTGCAAAAACACAAAATATCTGATACACTGTAAAACACTTGAGCCGCATATAGTTGTGTCTACTGTCTTCTATTCTTTAAGTCAAATAAATTTAGCAAGTTTGAGATTTTGAGCCTAAATGTGCAAGTTTGTGAAAGATAAAGTTACATTGTGTTAACCTTTCATTAATTTTGACAAATCCCTATAAGTTGAATAAACGAGAGTTTTTAGGTTGGCACTTAAAAAAGCTGAAGGAAGAAAAAGACAGGAGTGGGAACTATTTCCCAGAATGCTTAGCGGCGTGTTTTTATATCCTTAGATGGAAGTGCGTTACACTGATCTGACTCTTGTGTTTTATTTGAAATAAATGTTTATTTTGATGCAAAGCTTGAGGATAATGTTCTGTTCACACCAAATGTTTTGAGCTGAATTTAATAAAACTCATTATCAGATACAAAATTTTGTTCATACAATTTGAAACAAGAATTTTAACTTGATATTGTGAGTAAAGTAATAATAGAGAAATATGGCTCTTTAGATGATCAACTTCATGAACTTTAATTTCTGAGTTAAAAACAAAACAATTTTCTTGTTGACTTTAATTGCATTTTCAAGGCAGCAGGTGGACTTTTTTAATTGTCAGAATATTTAATTTATGAGTGAAATAGTATAACATTCGTACTTTCTCACGAATATTAATCTTTTTTAGACTTAAAACAAGCTTTTATATCTCGCTGAAAAGTTACTTAAAAGTTTGTTTTGTCCTTATTCTTTATGTACTAAGACATTTGCACCAGAAATACTTATTAAAATTTCTGGTGCCCTCCCCACCATGATGTCATCTTATTTTATACCTTTTAACGAGGAAAGATGCAGCGGCGATGGATAGCAGCCGTTAATCATAATAACTGTCAGCCCTCGGTGTAACCGCGGATTTGCAGCGAACACTTTTTACAAGAAGATAAACGGTTATTTATTTCAGAAGAAAGTATGATTAGAAAGATATCAAATATCACATTACCGTTAGTAACCATGGAGACAGTGCCACACCGTCATGTAGCCCAGCATGTTTGGAAAAAAACTGGTTAGCATCTCGTCTTCTGTACGTTTTTAATGCCGCTCTGGTTTAAGGGGAAACGCTGTTTATGACACAATGATATAAATCATGTGGTGTGAATTCAGGCAGAGTCGGTAATTTGATCAGGAGGCACGAGGTACGGGTCGTTTTCCAAGCTAGCTGCTTAGAAACACCTGGTTGTGAGCCTCAACCAGGTGTGTCATGTTCACAGACAAATTAGCTCGACTCTAACTAGTACAAACCATGAATAAACTGGCAAAAACAACTTTGGAAAACAATTTCAGCCGCTCTGTTCCAAAACCCACCTTCCTCACTAATGGCGTCCATCATGGCGCCTCCAATGATTAAGTGACATAGTTGCAAAGGGTCAATATTAAAGAATTTAAGAGGGTTTTTTTTGTTTTGTTTTTGCAGTAGCAGAGAAACTTCCCCCCTCCATAAAATGTGTTGATGGTGTATAGCGCAATGAAGCAGGTGGTTCATTACAACTTTATGCAGCTGCTTTGTTTGCTGTACTTAGACCCCTATTCATCATTAAGGAGGAAAAGAAATCACACAAACAGTAACCCAACACATTCCTGCTACAAATGCAATTTGAGCTGCAGCACTTTCACAAAACACTTCAATCGGTGCTTTTTATCCTCCCGATCTAAAAAACTTCTTTTACTTTGTACCAGGGGGGAAACGCAACATTAGTCTGCTTGACAGATACTTATTTGTGGACATGGTTTTAATCATGTTTTTGTTTTTCACACAGTGATTCTCATTATGTGCTGCATGCAAACCTCAAACCTCAGCCTTTACTCTGTGCTCTCTTGCAGTCTTTACTCGCTTTGATCGGACGTTGTTGAAAGAAAGATAAAATAAAAAAAAAGTTACAAGTGGTACAGCGGGGGTAATTATTCTGATGTGGTTTTGTTCTAAATATTTGGTCTGTGTTGGTGCAACAGCCGGAGAGACGCAGCTGAGATTTTCCAGTTACGGTAAATGTGAACCAGAAGAAATCATTAGAGCTGTGTTGTGTCTGCTGGCCTTTGAGGGTGTTTGTCATAATTCATTCTGCTTTGAAGAGCGGAGAATAGCTGGATTTTGTTTATTATTAATTTTACCAGCACATTTTTACAGGAGCAATAGAGAAAACAATCTAATTACACTGCAAAATCACAAAATCTTATCCAAGTATTTTTGGACTAGGTCTCTTGCAAATATCTTAGTACACTTGAAACAAGACAAAACTAACTTAAAGTAATTTTTCAGCAAAATATAGCAGCTTGTATTGGTAATTACTTAATATTGATTAAAAAGTTTTACATGTTTTAAGTGAAATAATCTGCTGGTGGAACTCGAGAAAAAGCTTTTGACATCTTCAACCATTTGAGTTCATTACAGGTCAGCTTCACGGATAAGAACCTGCTGTGTGAAAGAATCAAAAATATTGTCCCTCCATATGTTTCAAATGTAAATGAAAAGACATGAGAATCTCTTGGACTAGTTATTCTGCCTTTTACCTTTTTATTATTATATTTAAGTCTTGATGATGGTCTTATTGTAAAAGTGGAAAAAGAGGATTTTTGAGCATCTGCAATATCTTTTGGTCATCTTTAAAGCATCCAAAATGTTTTTGTTGTTTCAGAAATATCAGTCTTTGGTAATGTTCAGAGTTGGGTTGTAACAAGTTACATTTACTCAATTATATTACCGTGAGTAACTTTTAAAAAAAATTCTAAAAAAAAACTAAAAAAAAACTTACTTGTTACTACGCTGTACTTTTTACTTTTACTTGAGAGAGTTTATTATGAAGTATTTTTACTCTCACTTGAGTAAAATTTCGACACTTTCTCTCCACGAAATGAAAAACAAACGTTTTAACCAAAAATCCACCAGACTCAGACACACGCCTGCAGTTTTTTAGTTTTATACGTTTTTTTATGAAAGAAACTGATGTGGAAAATGTATTTCGCCTGATTTTGTTTAATATGAATTATTGTAATTTTCATCTGTAAAATACCAAAATTTCCTCTTAACTTTTATTGATAATCTGATCAGTTACTCATTCACCAAATGCTTTTTCACTCTTACTAATTTCTTGTATGGAAACCTTTTACTTTAACTTGAGTAAAAATATGTTGAAGTAGTAGTACTGCACTTACTTGAGTATAATTTTTGGGTACTCCAACCATCTCTGGTAATGTGTCACATGTGTAGTGATGAGGATTAATTTCCAGAAAACCTGCAGCACTGAAGGACTCCTTGTAAGTCACATCTGGTAACGTGATCTATGTTTGGGTTTGCATTGTTGGCATTCCTCTGCAGCTTTTGCTTACTGTATGTCAGTGTTTCACACCACTGCTCTTCACACAAGTCGCTTTGTGCACCGACCCAGCCTGGTAGGAGGCAGCGAGGGAAACTTCTGTGTGAAGCTGATGCAATTTATAATCAAAACTGAGATGGATGGAGAGTTTGTTTAAGCTACTGGATAGTTCCAGTAAATGTGAGAGATCTTTTCTGTAAGAATTGAGTTTTTTTGGCTGAATCGCAGCTATCCAAATATTTGCATAGGTGTGTTTTTTGGAGCATTTTAAGTTAAAAAGAGGATCAGATATTTTTCCCTCAAAACAACCAAAGGGTTTCCTAAAATATCTCTGCAAAATAAGGAGTGACAAAATCTTTTTAGACCTGCAAAATGTGCTAAATTCATGATTTAGTTTAATTGACCCACTGTCAAAGGCCAATTGGGTTTCAGCTAGTCTGTGATCTTGACTCAGAAAGCTGAGAGCAGTAAAGTCATTATTTAACCACTGGAAAAGCCGAAACCAGCCTCTCTCGCTCAGTCAAGCCAGAAAGACGTGAAATAATATCTGGGGTTTCAGTTTCTCCTAAGAAACATGTTTATCTACGTGTCTATTTAGTTTGCAGCTGCTTTATTAGCAGAAATTAAGATAATTTACAAAGGCGTAAGAGGAATTACTTTATTTTGATTGTTACGCAACTCAGGGGTTTGGCAGTGAGATGCATGCTAACTTAACAGATGGTTCATGAGGTAATAAGTTTGGGCTACCAAAAACAGAAAGTTCAAGCTTATTATCTAAAATATATATAAATTATTCATAAATATGATACAAAACATATTACAATCCTTAAACAAAATGGTAAAGTACCACCAAAAAAGGTACACTATAAAACTTGAAAATAAAAGTCCACCTGCTGCCTTGAAAATGCAATTTAATCCAACATGAAAACTGTTTTGGTTTTAACTCAGAAATTAAAGTTCATGAGGTCGATTTAACAACAAGAGACAATATTAGGGAATTCTTTACATTATCTTCCTGAAAAGTTACTTGTAAGTTAATTTTGTCTTAATTCAAGCACACTAAGATATTTGTCTGGAAACTAGTCCAAAAATTCTTGTAGCAACAAAGTGGTGTAACATAAACTACTCTACACACACACAAACACACTTCTCCTTTCAGTTTTAACTTAAAGGCGTGAAGTAAGAACTTTGAAATGGTGAAACTGAAAATCCAGTTAACATGTATCCTCCGCCTTGTGATTGTGCATTTCCGAACTGTCTCCAAGCAAGCACAGAAGCTAATTTGAAAGGATGTGCAGGTCGTCATTGGCTTTGACCACTCAAGATTTATTGGAACTGAAAAATATGAAGCAGTTTCTGACTGCCTGATGATGGCTGTAGCATGATGGGGTAATAAAAATTCTGGTGGACCAAACCCTCTGCAGTCCCTTGTTAGCTCATTAGTGGCCGTTTCTTGGTGACTCTTTCAATGTTTGATAAAAATGACTGCCTTGGGGATTTTGTCACAATTTTGAGCCAAACAGTGACATGAGACATGGCAAAAAACCCACTTTGTGCTTTTAGTTGACTGCAACGAAGACTTACCATCTGTGATTCAGTAACTGAAGCCATTTGTGATTTTGGGAGAAGCTTCACTCAAAATTCAATCTTCTGAACTCTGCTTTTCTGGGCATCGTTTCATCTTTTTCTGTCATCCTCAGATGAACTCTGCTGGGACATGCTGCTTCTTATTTCCAGTGGAGACTTACGTTAAAGGGATCCATGAGTAGTCGTAACAATAGACTTTATGTGGGAAATATTTACATATTTTAGACGTAAAAGCAATAATACTGTGGGTTGTTTGGGTTTTATAAATTTTAGTAAAATATTGTCGCACAAATACTGCTATGTTGTTCACGCTCCAGTGAGTTATGGGTAAATTACGTCAAATGGTCCAACTGCGCTAGCTCCGTCCAGCCAAAACAGCGATGGGTAAAGTCATTAAGCCTTTTTAATTTGAACCAGAGGGTGTTGAAATCAATGGGAATGTAGAAATCACAAGAGGTGAAGAAGATGAGGACCAAACAGAGGAGGAGGACAGTGTTGGTGTTTTGCTGCTGTTGCTATCTTCAGCTTTGTAAATGAAACAATGAATGACATTTACCTCTGTTTGGACTGTGTGATCCGGTCAGTACTTCCATAGCTTTGTGTCTGGTTCGGACACAGGATCTGATCTTCGTCTGGTATTGATAGTGGTTTCACATTGAGCACCAGTATTCTAGCCCCTCTAGCATGTCAAGTAGCAATAGCTCCATTAGCCTTTCAAATAGCAATAGCTCCGTTAGCTCTGCTTGTCTTTGATGTTTTTCCCAGCGTTTGTAGCACTGTGTCCAGTTTGGCAGCAGCTGTTTAGGTTCCAGCCGTGGTTACGTCGAATCGTTTCATATGGTTTCATATTCAGTACTTGCGATAGTATAGCTCTGATAGCATCACAAAGAGCCTCCAGCTCCGCCTGGCTCAGCACGGCATTTATTTTTACCTCATTAAGGTAATGATCACCTGTTGGAGTCTTTGTCAGTTTTGCTCGTACAAATTGCTCAAAGTCTTCTGGAGAGAAATGTTGAGAGCACAAATGCAGGTCTTTTGGAAGTTGTGTTCGGCTCTGGCTCCTCCCACCACTGCGCTCTGCTTACAGCCAACAGTGACACGGTGTGGCAGTATCTAAAATTACACCAGTCAAACGCAATATGTGGTAAAATTAGCCTTCCTGTGTTTACAGATTCCAGTATAGAATGAACCAAAACATGTCATCAACTGAGGGGGTGGAAAAAAATGGCAACCTCCATGGGTGAAAAATATAACAAAAGATGTACATTTTTAAAGTAATTATAAGTTTTGGGGTATCACAAACATCTATTTTTTAGTTAATAGGAAAATTCCAACACATCTAGGCCAACATGGTCAACTAATCCAGAGGTCTTCACTAAATCACAGAGGTGGTCCAACAGTTCATGTGCGCAATGTAACCTTTTTGGACGGAGAACCGCGAAGTGAACCAGACAAGCCTATTTACAGATGAAGATTCCTGACACCAAATAAAGTGTTGCGTCAAACTCTTAAGGTCACGCCCTACAAAACCCCACTGCCTTGTTTAAAATCCCAAAATAGACCTTAGCTACATTCCTGTGTCACTCCTCAGACAGAAAGTGCGTAATAAGAGTAAAGAGTTCAATTATTAAAGATAATGATTACATATTTTGAATCAACACATATGCTTGTGTTGTGATATGTTCTGCCTCTAATTTAATGTTACATAATTGTTCAAATTTTCTGGGAGGTTTTGGAAACTTTTAATGTCTGTAGCCGCCACCATCACAAACTGAAGCTCACAGTCAACACAGCAACAAACCAATCAAAGAAAGCCTCCGTCAGCGTGAAAAAAACTGCACAAATAACTCAGAAATCCCCTCCTCTGCCTCGTTTTAATAACAGCAGCTGTGGGTGATACATCCAGCGCACAAGACAAGACAAAACATAATGCCAGGTGCACAAGAATAAGACAAAGTTTTATGATACTGATTAAAGTTTTCATAAAACACAAACTATCTAAAAAAGTGCAAACTAGTCCAAGGAGTTTCCAACAATAAAGTATTCACTCCATGCCACAAGACCTCATTACATTATTAATTCCAGCATATTCAGATCACAGCCATTTTTATACCCTCTAAATCTTGTTTGGCTGCGTGGAAGAGGATTAGTGCCACAGAAAACGAAAATAAATCTGACTTTTTTCTCAGAATTTTGACTTTGATTTTGAAATTACAGTCAGAATGCTGAGATAAGTAGTTTTCTTTTTCAGCTTCAGGCTTTAATCCCCTTTCACACAAAATCTCTTCTTCAACAACACAATGTTAATTGCTCAGGCTAATATTGGCTGCTTTCACATAATGTCCCATTGTTATACTGGGACCAGTGGATTAGCAATAAAGGGAGCAACCAGTAGCCAACAAGAGCAGAAAGCACAGAGTAAAAGAGTAGCATGAAACATGGCAGGAAAAGGGACAATAACACAACATGCATGACTTTTCTTGAATGAAATGGCATGTGTAACTACAACGGCATATTAGGGTTATTGTAGATATATATATATATATATATAAAGAAGAGAACATTTTTGCCAAAAATCTCAGAAATGTTCCCAAAGAAATTTCCTGAAAATTTCGGAGTTTCATATTTAAAGAAAATTTCTAAGATGAATCTAAAAATTTTAGATTTTTCCAGCAAATTTTCAACTTTTCAAACTCTAAAAAATTTCTAGAAAATTTCTGAGATAAATCTCAAGTTTCTTTTCCTAAAAAAAATGAATTTCAAACTCAGAAATTTGTGTTTTCTAGAAAATTTCTTAGATGAATCTCAAAAGTTACATTTTTTTCTAGAATTGTTTATTTTATATATTTTTCTAGATTTTTAAAAAAAATTAATCTAAAAAATGTTTGCAATTTCTTTAGCTTTACAAACTCAAACTTCTGTGTTTTTCTAGAAAAGTTCTGAGATGAATATCAAAATGAAATTTTTTTCTAGCAAAATTTTACATTTTTCAAACTCAGACTTCCATAGTTTTTCAAGAATGAGTATTTTGGTGGAAAAGTATTTCTTTTTTTCTATCTATAATGACCCTAAAACGCTGTGGTATAAAACAGCATCATAAAAGCTTAAGCCAAGATATTAACTATTGCCTTACCATTTTACTTCCAATAAATAATTAAAACTCCTCCAGGCACAGCCACTGCGGTAAGTTGATTTGCAGCCTTGTTTTTCATTTAATAATAATCTTGGCTGTCAGCACATCGCTATTTCTCAATGCTAAGAACTAATCAAAACATTGTAATAAAGCTTCAACAAGTCACAGCAAAAAAAAAAAAAAAATCATTAGTCAAAGGAAATAAGAAAGACCTGCACAGTTTAGGAGAAATTCTCATCTGCATGTCAGATCATGTCCAGTCTTTCTCTTTGCTTTTTCTCTCTCCAGCAAACTTGTTCTTGGAATGGTTTTCAGCAAAAATCATTAGCAGATTTTGTCTGTCTTTGCTTGTCTACGGTTTCCTCTTAAGTTGGGCTTTTGTTAAGCTTGTCACACACTATGATGTTGCTTGTTGGAGAGAATAGTGGAGAATTTGTGCCTGCGGGGTCAGCATACTTCTCGGATTTAATATCTCCCTCTGAACCTGGAAGATAAAAGGATTTAATCATGGCTGAAGCAGCTGGAAAATAATCTTCATAACACCACCTTATTAATGCAAACAGTGAGTGTTGGCAACATTCACTAGAGTTCAAGATTGTTTGGGAATAACCCAAAACAATTGGTAAAAATGACTTCTCATTGCATGTTTTTTTTTGTTGCTATTATTGTTTTGGAATATCTGTTTTCTGATTTGCGACTAAACTTCCAGTTGGTACCGAGGATTAGGCGATTCCTCATTGAATCGTAAGTTCAGATACCATTTTGGCTTGATCAGAGATTTTATACAAAGTTGAGTAATAAATAGGTTTCAAACATTTTAAGCCGGATATCATATCCTTAGAAGGACATTTTTAATTCAGATGAAACTTAGACTATCTTAACTTTTCTGGCTTTCACAGTTTTATTATACAGCACACACCAGTTTATTATTCAAAACAATCTCGGTTTTTCATGACAATCTAAGTGTTTCTTACAGCAGACGACTGTATTGGCTGCAGCAGCTTTTTTTCAGTTTGTGTTTCGTCCGGAGAATGAAGCAACAAGTCATATCAAACAAAGAGTGAACACTTTAGGGATTTAATTGTGCCTGAATAAATTTAGCTGCATTACCCTTACACACAAACATGCACAAAGCAATTAAGAACTTGAGACTTTTACAATCATTGTTGAGTTTTGAAACTGGAAATTTCTCGTTATTCTGATGCTCTAAAATGTATTTGGAAAAAATGCTGCCTTTCTATTTTTATTGTTGCTCATTTTCTGTGCATTTTAGGCACAGATGGTGCTAAAAACGTGCAAAAAAGGTCATATAAAGCCGACTAAAGGAACAGAAATACTATGCTGAAAGCAGTGATTCTTCTCCGTGATGCTAACAAACTTAATCTTTGAAATTGTGTTTAAACCAATGAAGCACTTAGTTTGATTTTGGTAAGATATTAATGTATTTCAATGATTAATAAATAATTTTAGTTTTCCTCCCAAACCATAAACATTATGCATTTATGCTCAATAAAATTTATAGACTCCTTCCAAACTGCAGTTATTTAAAGTGTGAGAGCCATTCAAGCCTACGGTTATACTTTATTGCTACTCCTTGGATACCATAAATGATTTAAACATCTCATCATAAGTGCCCGTAACTGAGTAGTGGTAAAGAGCTGCAGATGGAAAATGTTGGTGGATAACTTTATTTAATTCCTCTTCTCATAAAAATGTGATCAGACGCTTTAAAAACAAGTTGCCAAAATAGAAAATGCCAAACGTCTACATAACAAGTTACCCCCCATGTTGTTCTCGCTTTAAATTACAAGTGCACACACATCTTGCTAATTGTTCCAAGGAGGGCCTCGTTAACGATTTACCCACGCACGATTACCAACCGTCACTCCTTATTTTGTCTTTTATAGATATTCTGACTCTGAGCTGTGTGAGACCTCCTCATTCTCTGAGAACGTTTGGGTTTCAGTGCGAGTGATACTCTTGGGAATTGCTGCAGCTCTCCGGCACATGAAAAGCGTCATGTCGCTGCGGCGATGCTCAGACTGTCTGGCTCTGCCTTTGTCCTTCTGACTCACTGTCATCGCCGGCGTCGAGCCTCCCCTCATCCACCGGCCCTCTCCAAGCTCCTGTCTGGAGCGGCGCAGTAAAAATCTTTCTTGGGTCGGACCGCATCACGGTTGTCAGAACTGAGAACTCCAAGTGCTGACTTCCAGTTGAGTTCTGAAGCGTTTCCCACTGCGTGAGCCAACGCATAGGCAAAATATCTGACGTAGATTTGGCAGACGTGGACAAAAAAGTTCTCTCAAGCTGTGCAAAAGTGCAAGATGCTTTAAAACTTTCACTTCTTGTAGATGTCATCATTAGCAAGGGATCTAAACCAACATTAATGTAAATTTTTTTAAGTGCTTTTATTTCTCTCTAAAATTGTCCATGTGAATCATTAAGCAGGGAAAGCACATGATTCTGCTGAGGGGGGATTGCATGTTTTCTGGGGGGAAAAACCTAACATTTTTGTAAATATCTCTTGAAAATGTCAATACCAAAACTTCTTATTTATTGAGATGCTAATATTTGTTGAATTTAATCCATCTCATAGATGTTATATAATCACTTACAGCAGCACTGCACTCACTGTTCCCTACTGTCAGCTGAAATTATGAACACTGGCTGACTTTAAAAAACCAAACCGTGAACATACAGTATTAAACTTAACGTGGTTATAGTTGGTTGTAGTGTTCATCACGGCTCCATTCTTTTATTGCATTTTACAGTAGATTTTGGATAAATAGGTTTAGATGTGGCATAGGAGGGATGTTTGTTAATAAGATATCAATAATCCTTCTCATCACGATCATTTTTACGTTGCATTTTTCAGGTGTAGCGTAGTTTAAAATCTGCTACTCAGCACAAACGGTGATATTTTTGTTCAATGGCAGCGGTGTCAAACTCATTTTGGTTTTGGGCCAAATCAGGATCCCGAATGCTCTTAAAGGGCCAGTGATGCCTGAATGCATTGATAAAACCTGTTAAACTGTTAAAATACCAATGAATCATTAAAATTAAATAATATTATTGAACATCTTTTCAATTCTTCAGGATTTTGTGATTCTTTTTGTGTTTTTTTGTTGTATTTTTTTTTTTTGTGATAAAAATCAAAGCACTAATTTGGAAATATTTCCACTTATTTGACAGGAAATGCAGCGGTAACACTTTATTTGACAGGGTGTGCATAAGACTGACATGACATAACATGTTTATGACATCAATCAAATCAATGTTTATCTGTTTATTGCCAAATCATATCAATCAGTCCCTCCAGTTTCTTGAGAATTATCGTGGAAATTTGCGCAAAATTAACAATTTGAACCAACAATTACTGATTTTTCTCAAAAACTGTCAAAAACTTTCTTACTTGTGGTAAACAGCTGCCTCGGCTTTGAAGGAGTCTTTATGTGACTGTTGTCAATAAGTGTCATTCGGTAAATAATGAGACTTTAATGCAAATATGCTTTGCGTTAAAGTCTCATTATTTACCAACTTCATTGGAAGTTGGCACTTCTAATGAATTAAAAGTGCATTAGAAGTGCCAACTTTGTATTATTTTATTAATAATGCCACTTTAATTCAAAGTGGACACTTTTAATGGACTTTCAATTCAACTTTTAGAGCAACTTTGCATCAAAAGTGTCATTATTTACCGAGTGACACTTGATGATAACAGTCAGATATTTATAAAGGTATTATGATAGGTGTTATGTCAGTCTTATGCACACCCTGTCAAATAAAGTGTTACCAATACAATTTTTTATTCTTCGCTGTATTTAGCAAGGACTATAATCTGACATCAATTAAAGCTGGGGCAGCTGTTTAGCACAAGTAAGAAAGTTTTTGACAGTTTTTGAGAAAAATCTGCAATGAAATCCCAATTGTTGGTTCAAATTGTTAATTTTGCGCGAATTTCCACAATAATTCTCAAGAAACTGGAAGGACTGATTGATATAATTTGGAAATAAACAGATAAACATTGATTTGATTGATAACAATATTTATTTGAGCAGACTTTGTATTTAGCCTAGAGTCTGGAGGGCCGCATAAAAAAATAAGGCGGGCACGATTTGGCCCACAAGCCTCGAGTTGGCACATGTAAACTCCCCACAGTAAAGTTCCTCAAGTGATTTAATTATACTTTTTAAAACTTTTTATGTTTTGTAACTTTTGTAAATGAATTATTCTGGCTTTATATGTGCATCATATGGAAATAAAAGTAGTTTTAAGATATTCAGATTATTTTTATTCCGGTTTTTATATGGTGTTTATTTTTTTAAGCCAAATATAGAGGTAAAATAATCTTTGCGGTTGGTTATAAGTTTCAACCCAATCTTGAGTCATTTTTACTTTAAAAATGGTCAATTCAACCCAACATTTGGGTGGTTGGAAGGATGTGGTTTAATCCCCTTGTTCCGTTGTTTTGCAGAGAGAGACGTACTGTTACTGTTGGAAATAGTCTAATAGAGATCATTCTGTCCTTGGTACAACTGCTGCATGTCAAGACAACAAAGCTGTGCACCTAAGTGGACAGTTTTTGGACTTTTGGGATAAAGGAGAACAAGAGTCGCTGGCTTAAGTTGGCTAAAGCTTTTGAGTTCAACCTGCTCCTGCCATTTAAATGAGGTTAACATCTTATTTTCGTTAGTGGAGGTATTTTACATAACTGAAGCCGTGTCAGAAGAAAACAGTTCCCAAGGACGTAAGACTGTGGGTGAAAATGGATAGAAATTCTCTTAGCCTTGCTAAAATGTTATGTAATGATCTTTTTATTGCATCTCATGGATTTCACATGTGCGCCATTGTGATCCAAGCACAATCAATTTTTTTTATCATTATTGATAATTTTATGGGAAAGCTAAAAAGTCTTCTGATTGCTCTTCAAATGGCATGCTTAAAACAATTTAGATTTGTTCTTCAATCCACCCTGACGGATCGATTTAGATTTATATCTCAGTGAAAATACCCATGCTCTTTGACTTCTTTGGATTAGCTGTTGAAAGGTTAGCATCTGTCCTAATCAGCTGTTTTTCTCGCTGTTTGCTCCCTGTGATGAAGCAGTAATAAACGTGACTCCCTGCTGAGCCTAGAAACCAACAAAAAAAAGAAGTCCGCTAAGCAGATTTTACTCACTTTGGCCTCAGATCACAAGCTTTTGTTCACTTTCTTTGTCTGAGCAGACGCTGCGGATCACTGAGGAACCGTTTAACCATAAGGAGGAAAAAGAGAGAAGTGTACATGTTACATAACTTTTTCCAAACTGAAACAGATTCCTGGCAAATTTGCTAATTCCTTTTTTTTTCCTTCTATTTTTTAATCCACTTCCCAATCCATTAAAAGTTGGACAGCTTTGATGTGATTTCCCCTAATATGGTTCTGGCCCATTTGCTTCTAATTTGATGGTTTGTAGCACACTCCATTTCCTCACTCTGAACCATTCACAGAGCTTTAATCGGGCACTTTTCCTAAGACTTTGAACCAAAGTTTTGGAGCATGGGGCGTGATTGTGTTGAGAGCAAATTCCTTGTATAACTCTGAAATTGCTAATAGGGTTGGGAATCAATCTAGATTAAGCAGAGAAATGTGTTTAATTATGAGTTCTAGTTTAATAAAAATAGATTTGTTTGTTACCAAGTCCTTGTTGCAAATACACCACAAATAATCAGAAAAAATTATTGAAAGCAAGTTCAGATGCAAGCTTCTCCAATTTGGATGAAGTGGATGAAAATCACTAATATGTCATTTTCTCAATTTAGTTTAAGTTGCACCTATTGAGGCAGTCAAAGCAAAACTGTGGTTTTATCACCATTCATTTGGACAAAACCGTTAAAAAATTGCTGAAATTAGAATATACATAGCATTTATTTGATACAACTTCTCCTCAAAATTTGTCATTTTTAGCCCCCCGTCTAATTTAACTTCCTGTTTCTTGACGTCTCTTGGTAAAACGTGATGCGACACAGTGAAATTAGCCTTGCTATTTCTCTCTTTTTTGCAGATTTTCTGCAGGATTTGCTTTTCCTGTGCACACTTTTCATGTTAACTTGAATGACTAATACGAAATTCTTCTTTTGCACTTTGACAGCTCCTCGGGACATGATTTTATAAAAATTTTACTTCTGTAATTTTCCTGAAAATGTCATTTTGTGAAAGCTATGTGCAACAATTTCAACTTTTTTTGTAATCCATTGTCATGGCAAAAACAAAGCTTAAAAAAAAAGCTCAACTTTAACTGACACTTTTTGAAAAAAAAGCTGCAAACGATCACGGAAAAACATCACAGTATTCTGCGGTTCTCCGCTAAATATTTCCAAAAACAACAGTGACTCCAGTTTTCTTGGCCACTGCTTACATCTTTTCTGTCACTCATCAACTTCTTCAGCTTCCATTTGAAGTTAAATTAATATTCAGCTCATAAAAACTGCTTCGTCATTGTTGTGTTTTTTAGCACAGATGGTGAAAAAGGCATTTCAGCAGAACTATTTCTAAAAAAAATTTTAATATCTACAAAGTTGTGCCTTTTTTATTGCTGCTATTATTATTTTCCACCTTGCACATGACACATTTTGCCTGTTTGTGTGACTCTGACATATGAATCACTCAACCATAGCGCCTAAACTCAACTTATGAACCCGTGTTGTTTTGAGGCATAAAAGCATTAAATAACTGTACTGTGAATCCCTGATATTTTAGTCACATCACATTTCAAACCTGAAACCTCAGGAAATATGATTCATTCATATGTCTGTTGTGTCTTTGCTCATTTCACATCAGACGCTCGGTCCACTTCCTCTCAGCAGCTGCCTGTAATCCACGGCATCTTCGTCTGGCACACAAGCAGTGAGACATCTTACCTGAGGCTGTTTTTTATTTTTATTTTAGCAGTAGGAATCCACCAGATGTACAGTTTTTAGAAAAGAGGATCTCTGGCTTCTGGAAATTGTTTGGATGTCCTTCCTTTAAAAAAATAAAATAAAATAAATTGCAATTTTAACTGTAAAAATATTAAATAATTATTCCTTTAGTTAACTTGATCAGCAGTTTGGCATTTCTAAAGTTATGTTGTTTTTTTATTGCAGGAAGCATTTTAGACATGCATTACTGAAACGTTGGTTTCAGATAATCAGCGATAAGAGAGATTAACTTAGAAGGAGTTGAACACTTTGTGCAGACATTTAAATTTTATTTATGATCTTTTACTGCCTGATTAACCTTAGAAGTATTTTTCTCTGCTTTCAGTTCTCGTCTTTCCCAGGATAATGCACCATACGCATGCTTTTAAATAAAATATAATAATTTCATCTGATTTTACAGGATAATAACAAGACAAGCTCAGATTTTCACCATGCCAAAACACATACATGCAATTTATTTTTATTATTTTTTTATTTTTTGCCTATTTTATCTGAAAAAGCATATTTACAAATGCTGTCTGGGTTTTTCACATGGACATTTTTTAAGCTATTTTTAAAAATTTTTCCTAACTAATAACACGGACACACTAAGACCAGACTTGTTAGTCTCATCTTATTTTATTTTTATGTTTTCGCATGTTACGAGTAAATATGAAGTGAACTGTAAATGTTTTTTTCACATATCTTCTCCAATAAAACAAGACGGACCAATTCAGTCATGTTTGATCATTAACCACATCCATCAAACATTATTTTATAAACTGAAAACATTTAGTTTTTACTTAGCTTTTTTTGTTTAAGATACCATAAAGAAATCATAATGAGTTAATTTTTTTATGAATTCATGTGTTGTTGTTTTTTTTTTTGGCATAACTTATGGCATAACTTTCTGCAACAGTAAAGTCTTTGCTTCCTGTACACAGACGTGTCTATTTCCCCATGCTGAGATAATTGCGCCTGCGTTCCTACGAGGAGCCCAGAGCAGGAAAACGCCACGCTGCTACCAGCCTCTCACAGAGCTGGGCTTGTTTGGCGGCTACGGTGGGTGGCCTGAGCCTTTCAGACTGCAGCAGCGGTCCAAGGGAGCTGATGAGATCAATGCCAAGCAACACAGGCAGAAGATAAGGCTGTGTGTTTGTGCAAACCGTGTGAGAAAAGTCGCACACAAGTCTGGAAATGTGGCTTTTAGAAAGCATTCGCTCACTTTGATTGGTCAAAGTTATGAGCAAAGAGAAGATTACAGTCAGTAATTTGAGTATTAGTGGAAGGTTTCTAATGGATGATGGGTGGGTGGATCAATCAATCAATCAAATTTTATTTGTATAGCATATTTCAGCAGCAAGGCATTTCAAAGTGCTTTACATAATAAACCCAAAAACACAAAGTCATGCAACATAGAATCAACAATCAAAAACTACATTAAGTCAAGTGCCATAAGAATGCAAATAAAACATTTTTAATATTTAACCTACAAAACTCAGCCAATGGACATTGACCTACTGGGCCCTTCAAAAACTCAGTTAAATGTGATATTTAACCTACAAAACTCAGTTAAATGTGATATTCAACCTACAAAACTCAATTAAATGTGATATTTAACTTACAAAACTCAGTTAAATGTGATATTTAACCTACAAAACTCAGTAAAATGTGATATTTAAACTACAAAACTCAATTANTTAACCTACAAAACTCAGTTAAATGTGATATTTAACCTACAAAACTCAATTAAATGTGATATTTAACCTATAAATGTCATATTTAACCTACAAAACTCAGTTAAATGTGATATTTAACCTACAAAACTCAGTTAAATGTGATACTTAACCTACAAAACTCAATTAAATGTGATATTTAACCTATAAAACTCAGTTAAATGTGATATTTAACCTACAAAACTCAATTAAATGTGATATTTAACCTATAAATGTGATATTTAACCTACAAAACTCAGTTAAATGTGATATTTAACCTATAAACATATTTGGTGTGAAGGGTTAATTTCTTGATGTACATAAACTAATCTGATTAGAGCAGCTGCTTGCAGGACTCGGATAAATAGAAAACAAAGAAAATCAGTGTTTTGCAGCTTTTCTAACTAGACACGGTTTGTCAACCTGCCTGGCGTTTCAAAGCTTAACGAAAAGTGTCTCACTGCTGCTCCGGATGACCTTTGTAGTAAATGTCTGAGGTTTAATTTTAGCACAGTGGCTCAGCGCTTCACATGATAAAGTTCCTGGGTTCAAACCCCACTGCCACCTCTCCATCAGGGGTTCATGCATTCTTCATGGGTTGACGTGGATTCCTTTCGGGTGCCCCACTTTCCTCCCACATCTAAACACTTTCAGGTTTGTCGTATTATTTTTCACGAGAAACCTGAAGTGGTGACATTATATTTTTTAGATATGCATTTATCCTTTTAAAAATAGGTTCAATTTGACATTATTATAGCTTCAACTTATTCCTATGATCATAGATAATGTTTATGTTTGGTTTTTTTGTTATTATGAGCTTCTCACTCATTTTATTGCAATAATCTCAACAGTTTATAGTCTGGTTATTGCATCCAGTCAGCAGTTGTTTCAGAAAAACTGCCTGCACTCGTTATGGAGAAATCCTTCAAACTTCTCCATAACCTTCCCCACTACTGCTGGAAAAACGTTGCAGTTTTGCTAAAATCTCATTTAGTTCTTTAGTCGTCATACCTTTAAGCAACTGTTAACAGCAACTGTTAAAGTGAGTTATTGAAGCTTCATCCTGTCTAGTGTGTCTGAAAATGTGACAAAGACAAAGGGAAACAAAACCAGAAATAAAAATCTAGTTAAGCCCCTTTTTTTTTTTTTATTCTAACCGCTTTTTTTATTATTATTCTTCTTAATAAAATTAGATTTTTTTTTTTTCTGACTGTATTTATTTACATGTTTGGAGAAACTGAATTAAGATAAAGCACTTTTGCTCATGCCTACAGTAGGAACCAATAGTAAGAAACAAAGTCATTCTCTCATTTAATTTAGAATTGAAATCAAAATTTCAGAAAAGAGATCTAAAGAATGGTATTCTTTTGATGTCAGCAGTGGTTCGGACCCCCACATGGTGTCAAGCTGAAAGAGTTTTTCCCCAGGGAAGGTCAGCAGCCCCAACAGAGAAGCATTTGTTCTGCGATAGCCCCCATGTTCCCAGTGTTGATCATTTAATTAACTGCTTTCTGCCATTCAATTAAAGCTGGGGTAATGATGTAAAAAGTGTAGAACACGGTTGACCCTTCAGGCGATATCTGCAATCCTTCCTTTCTTATCAAGCCTTCCAGACAAACAGAGGGGCTCATAATTGAAAATCTCATATATTCCACCAAATATTGATTTCTGAAGTCTTCCTGAGTTAAAACATTAGTATTGTTAATAATAAATGAACATGAACTTTGCATTATTTGAAGTTTGAAAGCATTGCATCTATACAGATGTCTTTCCTAAAGACATCTATACAATTTGATGTTTTGCTCAAGAGAATAAAGTTGTTTTTTTTTCTTACAGAAATTTCAAAAAACAGAATAAAAATCACAAAATTCACAAGTCTGATCTTTATTAAAGAGCAGAAAGGAGAAAGTCACATTTTTATCCAGACAAGGCTAAACTATGGATCTTCTCAGATTTTATTATTAAAATGCTGCGCGGTGGAAAACTAACTCTGATCATCAACCTGCACTGAGCTGGAAGGCAGATGAACGAAAAACTGTTTTAAGATGTGAAATGGTTTAGTGTGGTTCGAAAGAGTCCAGACTCAAGCAGCCGAATACAAATAAATAAAATACTTACATTATTATAGACTTGAAAAATTCTGTCTTTTTTCTGAAACTTCACAATTAGTTTGGATGAAGGCTAATTAATGCACTAAGCCCATGGTTTTAATGTGACAAAATGTGAAAACGCTCAAGAGAATCTTAAAAATGTCGAGAATAGAAAAACTTCCTCAACTTTTATGTTAATTTTGAGGGTACTGAACTAAATCTGAAAAAACAAAACTTGCTTTTGCTTTTGATTTTCCCTTATTCAGTGTTTAGTCATTACAGAGAAGAGGACCAACCTTTGACAACTGAACGCTGTCGATTAAACAGCAACATTATCACCTTCTTCACATGATGCACCATCTTAAAATAAGTTTTGTATATTTCCATGTACCTCTAATAAAGTGGATTAATAATTAAGGTGGAAACAGGTGTGTGATTAAAGCATGCCTCTCAATCTGCCCAACTTTATTTTGCCTGTCATTAATAAACGACACGTGCAACAAAGTTCCCACCCTGACGTACCTCTTCTGGAGTTAATGAATGCTCCAATTAGGTAAACTCATTAGCGGTGAACTGTAATTCTCCTATTTCATCTACTCATTAGCTGACAATATCCATAATTAGTGACATTAGGACAAATACAGCATGCCAGATTGGCAAGCAGAAGGTCTTTTCCCCTGCTGCTGGTGTCCTGCTGTGCTGACAGGGAGGTCTAACACCGACTTTGAACTAACGAGTATCGAAGCTTTCTGAAAGGAAATGAAATTAAGTCCAAGAAAAATGAACAGTTTTCCTAAGTAGCGTTAGTGATGGCCCATATGTCGCTCCTTCGTTCAAAAGGCATTGAGTTTACAGGTGGTTCCAACCACCGAAATGCATACACCAAAGGAAACACAGCCTGAATTTAGCCTTCTTTACACAAATTTTACTCAAAATAAACGACAAGTTCATTTTGGGAAGAGAGCAATCTACTTTCTGATGACTTGTTAGTTGAATTCACTGACCAATAGGAGTCAATAGATTTCTAATGGCCTATTGACTAATCGAAGTTGACTAAACTTCGATTGGTCAACTTCTATGACCAATAGAAGTTGGTCAACTTATATCAAGCAGAAGTTGGTCAACCAATCAGACTTAAAGTTGTTCCAGATGAAAAGTTTGATTTCATTGAACTTATGGTACTTATGGGACAATTTGACGTGATCTACACAAAAGATCTTGAGTTTTTATTTCACTACAAATCTACTGCTGGACCAACTCTTGTTGGGCCAGCTACCACGAAAACCGAGCGATTGCCTGAAGTCGACATAAAAATAAAAACGCATAAAGAAAATGTCCAACAGTTTCATCTACAGCAGCGTAGTGGTTGTAAAAAAAAAAAACGCCCACATGCAGTTACTAGCTGAGAATAAACAAAGAAGTTAAGAAAAGTCTATGTCCTCCACTAAACATTTAACTCACAAGAAAACTAAATTTTCAATCAGTCCAAAGGGAATCAATGCTGTTCTTGGCTGCTTTGTGTCTCCAACAGCATCAGCTCTGCATCAAAACATCTCTTTATGTTCAGGCTGTGTGTTTCCTAGTTAGCTGATTTAAAATCTGCATGAAAACGTTAATGCAGCAATATAACACGCAGAATTTATGTCTTCAAATCGTTAATCAGACAGATTTCCACAAAGTAATTCATTACCAACATGAATTCTTAAATGTGTGCCGTTCTCACGGTTTCTCTTATATTAATTGTAATTAGACACAAATGTGCTTACACTAGAGGAATGGTGTGTTGGTACTTGCTGCAGCGGACCGACGTGACGGCTGCATGGCTGACACATGTTTTGATTTATGACAGCAATGCAAACGGACACGAAACAGTTTTCCTTCTGTTTTCCATCATCCTGAAAGGCTTCAGAGGTCGGAGGACGGTTCAGCGCTTGATTCATTTCTCCTGAATTTGTAGCATGGAAGGATATAAAGCTGGGAAAGAAAACACTTCGGCACGAGTGCCTGGACATACAGTAATTGAATTAATTATTTAAAGACTTGCATGTATTGCCGAATGAGTAAAATTTAATGAAATAAGGAAATTGTGGAACATTTGAGAAAAGAAGGGCTTTTGAATTGAAGCACTCTTCCCTCTGAACAACATCACTTGCAGAAGAATAATGAAACTTAGTGATCAAATATATATATTTTTTAATTATCACATTGTTAAAATGTAAGAAGTGAGTTGGGTCCAAGTTCAGATTTTAAAACTTTTTAGTAAACAAAGTAGTTCCTCAAGATGAGTGTCAACATAGCAAGCGTACTTTACAGAAAGGTAGAAAGTCACAGTTTGAAATTTTCCTAAATATATTTTGGAAGCCCACAGCTGCTGCCAGGGGCCACTAAATAAAAATATGGTCCCAATCAGTTACAAGCTGCCTTCCATCTTCTGAGTCATTTCTCTCTTCATCGACTCTCTGCAGATTTCATTGCCAGAAGTGCTGCTGTTTTGGACAAAGTTATTCATAAAATCCAGGAGCTCTTCTATTACTAGCCAAGAAAGAAAAACCGTGAGCCCTGCTGCTAATCCGGCCCTGGACCAAGATTAACTCCTCCGCTGCGTCTAGACCTCCTTTTTGTTTGTTGGCCTATTTCACACATTGCTCCCTTTGCTTATCTGCTGGAATTGTAAATGTCATTTGTTTTGTTGAAATAAATTGGGGGTATATTGGAGTGTGATTGTGTTGCAGAGGAGGGCTGTCGAGGCTCAGATAAGGGTGTCAGTGGTACGTTCCCTCAGCTCAGACCCTTCTGGACCTCTGATTACGTCTGTCACATAAATGCATCATCCCTACAGTAGAGCTGAAGGTTATGATTGGATATTTAGATGTGGGACATCTGTGTCCTCTTCTCAAGGGTGTCTTCGGACTGCGTGTGACGTTTGTCGTCTTAAAGCAGAACAAAACATTTATTCTAATATTTGACATTAGCTGTGGGGGGAAGAGTTTTTGTTTTTGTCATGGATCAGTTTGGGCTCTTTTTAAAAGTGTAAACAAACTGCCTTGTAAAAAAGAAAAAAAAAAAGGAAGACTCAATTATGTTGTTGGATTATTTATTTACATTCCAGATTGCAGGGAGGTTTTGCCAAGATTTTTGCAAAAATTCTGTGCCGGATATGATCTCTCCGGTTGGCAGTTGTATTTATACTAACTGAGTATTTATAAGTAAAATTTTTACTGCTTGTGTTGGCACCAAGTTGCATTTTCACACTATTTTTCCTGACTGCTCTTGACGGTGTTTGCTAACACCTTTAAGACAGTAATATATTGCTATTTGTGCACAAAATCCTATTTGAAACAGAAACTACTTCATAAATCAGTGCAAAAACATCAAATCTTACCAAGTATTTTTAGTACAATTATCTTAATAAACTTGAAATAAGACAAAACTAACATACATGTATCTTTTCAGCAAAATATAGGAGCTTGTTTTAAGCAAATAATTACTTAACACTGATAAAGAAGTGCCATCTACATTGGCAGTAAATTAACTTATAAGGAGACAATTTCCCCAAGTGGAATAATGTGCCAATGGAACTAGAAATGTTCATCAATATTAAGAAAAAATGTATTTAAAACAAGCTCCTATATCTGATAAGTTACTTTTATTATGTGTTAATCATCATATCCAGTTAGTTTCTCCCTTTGCTCGTAGAGTCCCTGGATTCCAGTCAAGTTTGGATTTGAGCCACATCACTTGGATTTGAATCAGATTAAAATCACAAATTTAATTAATTTCATTTCAACATCATGAAATCACTAACGACGCAAGATGACTTAAGCATCTTCACCATCAATATATCACGCAGAACATAAAATGTGTTGAAAAAGAGATTTCTTTTGGCTTTTTTGCCCACTAAAAAATAGGAAGTTCTCCAATACTTTTCCAGTGGGGAAATCCCGGTTTAATAAACCAGATTTCAGCTTTTATTTGTTTAGCCAGCGGATTAGCTATAAGTATTTTGTGTTGTTTGGCTATGCAAAATTACAAGAGAACACCTTTTCTCATAAATATTCATGACGTTGTGTCAGACAGTCCCATCCCGGCCCTGAAACACATGAAAAATGGCCTCATCTGCACAAAGCCTTATCTTCTCCACTTGTGACCTGCACTCACTCCCCAAACTCATTTACAGAAAGATCCCATCATCCCACACTCCACCAGAGACGCACAGAGAGACGGATGCTTCTCATATAAAGAGCCACTGCTGCAGCTCTGCAGACATTTACTGACCCATTGAAAGCGTGCGGTTCTTTCACATCCAGTAGTAACTTGCATTTGTCGTCGAAGCAAAATTCCAGTTCATCTCTTTCTTGCTAGAGATTTTAACAAAGCAGCAGAAGGTGAAGAACGAAATATGGAGAGCTGTTTTTTCTATATTCCATTAGGTATTCCACAATGCTCTACCACTCCAGATATTACTGAATCTTATTTGCAGTCTTGTTGGGGATTTGATTGGCCTTTTATGAAATGCTACAAACATGTCATTGCTATTCAGATCCCAGTTTACTCGCCAACATTTCTGTTTTAGCTGCCATTTTTGTTGCACTGAGGCATCCGTCGTCTAAAAAATATTTCCTTAATTTCTTATTGCATATTCCTGAATTGTACATATTAGTTCATGATGTGTTTTCATGCAAAAATGCATCTTTAAATGCAACTTTATATGTATTTTATTGATCAAATGTATTCCATGAATGAAGATTTGCTCCATTTTTTTTCACCAATTAAATAATAAATATTAAAAAAAAATAACTCGGGTGTTGATAACCGGTTTAAAATATGTTCACAAACAACAAGAATACTTAGTTTTGAGAAAGGCCTGATATCGTCTCCAGATGAACAAAGTTTTGGATGTTTATGCTGAAGCTTAGATTAAAAACACAAGTTAGAGACTCAAGAGTCTTTTTTTTTTATGCATCTCAAACACACACAGGCTTAAAATGAAAGAACAATCTGGGAGGAGCTCACAGCAGTTTTTCACACCTCTGACATCAATCCCCTTCAAACCCACTTCCCACATTAACTCTGGCTCTACTTATATTGCTGATGCAGAATCATAAAAGCAATATGCAGCGCCCAAATGCATCATGGGAAAGGCCCATGAAGTGTGAAGAAACATTAATGAGACCTTCCAAAACTTTTCAACACATCTCTGCCCCGACATGCATTTATGTTGGCCTAATTTTCAGTTTAAAATGCATCAGCATAATCCATATAAACTAAATGCTGTGTCATGCATATGGGATTTTTGTGCTTTTAAACTGCATTAAACCATTATACCATTAGGTAAAATAAAAAAATATATGCTGCTGTTTAGAGACAAACAGCATTAAAAGGGGAAACTGAGAATGTCAACATAATGTAGATTTTTTTGCTCAACACGCCGACGTTATTAAAAAGTTCTAGGAATGACCCCAAGGTATGTTTACATAGAAAAAAAAATATTCTAGCCTGGAAAAGTATATTCTAAGCAATCAGATCATTTGGAGCAGTTCAAAGTTTTATTTATCCCTCTCTGTACAAACAGCTAAATCCCCCTCTACATTTCATTTGCATTAAACTGTATAACAGCAGGTAGGACATTCTGGAGGAAATATTCACTTTAATGATAGAAGACAAGTTTCTTATTTCATATTCTAGTTTAAATGAGGACTTGTTTGTGGTGTTTTTCTGACCAGGAGGTCTGTCCTGCTTCATTCTGTTTGAAGACATTTGGAAACTGGGTTGAGACAACAATTCAGAACCTGATTGTTCAAAAAATGAACTGAGGAAATGCACCAATGTGAGCCGATATCCAGTATTTGAGAGCTTCTTTTACACCTTCATCAGATAAATGACTCACTGCTCCTCTGCTGATCAAATGAAGAAACATTTTATTCAGGAGTGTTGAAGCAGAAATGCATTAAATGTTTCAGGACAGTATCTCTTGTGGACTGGACCTGTGATTGACCAACACAAAGTGACCGATCGGACAGCGCAATCTGGACTTTTTACTGTTGGATTCAGGAATGTCACCTCGTGCTCCAGTGTTTTTCTTACTCGGTGCAAAGTTAATACTTGACTCGTGTTTTCTCTTCTCAGGCTTGTTTGTGTATTTTCTGTCTTTTCTCCAAGGTCATGATCATTTCAGCTGCAGTGATATCTGCTTCTATCGTGATAAGTTTCTTATCTCTTTTGGGGCTTTTGTTTGTAGCGATCTTTTCACTTTACTGTTTTGTATTATTTGTGTGGGTCTGTCGCATAAAGTCCCAATAAAATATAATATGTTAGGTTGTAACATGAACAAATGGTACAAACTTTAAATTGTGTTAGTATTTTTCTTTGAGGTCTCCACAGTCTCTGTATGTTTCTGCTGAACTGATCAGTTTGCATTTTCCAGTTCATCAGGGACAGTTTTGTTCTGCACAAGGTGATGCGCAAGGTTACATCAAATGTAAAACAGCAGCTGGACAAAGGACAGAAAGAGGACATGTTGTTGCTTACAGTATGTATCTTTACTGTCTTAGAGACTGCATGGCCTGCATTCATTGACTTTCAGGACTGTGTTCCTGATTATCTCCTCAATATTTGCATTTCTAGCTTTGTATACTTTTCCCTCTGACTTTTTGACATGAGCAAATTAAACGGCTAATAACTTTAAAGTAACTTGACCAAGTTCAGTTGGGGTTTCCACTTACAAATGCACATTTTAATGACTCCATGTCAGTGTTATTTGCAAATACAATGAGTCGGGAATTAACCTTTGACTAGACCGTGCTGTGATTAATCTAGCAGTACAACCTCTTGACCTGCTGTGTTACACCAGTTGCGTGGATGTTGCTGCAGGTGGAATCATAAAGCAGTAGAAACCACTCGATGTGAAGTTTTCTGAATGCACAGGGCCGTACCACTCCACTCTGTGGAAATGAGGCCGAAGAGATTTGGGGATGAGGTTGTTCTGATTTTAATCGATCACTCAAAACAATCTAGTAAGGGGAGACAAGGCTGGGATTGTGGATTTGTGGAAGATTTTCAGATGAATCTGATCATTTTTCACCAATCGAGAGCTACTTTCTTCATTAAGGAGCACAATGAGAACTGGCGTGGACGATTCGTGCATATGATACTCTTTACCCATGTGTAAGACAGTTTCCCTCCTCTGTATCGTGGCTGGGGAACGTTGTGTGTTCAACAGAGCTGGAGTTTCAGCTCATTATTGAAGCATGATCATAACTCTGCAGGTGTTTTCTACCTGTGAAGGAAAAGCACTTGCTGATCCAGCGTAGAAAGAGCTGCCCTGAAGAGATGAGTAAGAAACTGACTGGAATGTTTGTCACCGAGAATGATGGAGCAACAGTCTGTGGCAGCAAACATCGCCTGCAGCCTAAAACATTCTTTTCACGCAGTCAAAGAAAACATATAATACAGCTGGCTCTCTTCCAAGCATATCATTCTATTATTAGTCCATAACCTTAACATTGAGCTGTT
Source organism: Poeciliopsis paucimaculata (assembly GCA_903067055.1). NCBI lineage: Eukaryota > Metazoa > Chordata > Actinopteri > Cyprinodontiformes > Poeciliidae > Poeciliopsis > Poeciliopsis paucimaculata. Next base: position 29,859 of record CAEGAD010052471.1, on the reverse strand, counting down.
AAAGATCTTGTAGTTTGCATTGTCATCAGACATGTTAACATGGCTTAGAGCAATTACACCAATGAACAGAGGATTAAATGTTTACGCATGTTGGCTCCTTTATGCTTGTGGTTGAACCGCATTCCTTCCATGTTTTGATGTGTTCTTTGTATGTAGCCGATATACTTTTCAACCAATTAACATCTCTTCTTCTGGATTCTCTATAAAAAAAAAAAATATGTAAGATACCCAGCCTTAAATACTTTTAAGATTAGGAAAAATGTGTGTTGGTTATTTGTTGAGGTGAGGCTTTCTATGAGCTTTCATTTTTTTAGTAGTAATCACTGATTAGTGTCTTTTATCCTAGTTCTTACAAATTCTTCTTTACCCTCCTGATGTTTCTTTGTCTGCATTGCCTGGCATTTTTTAAGCAATTTCTTCTTTCATTTGTTTGTTATATTGCACAACTTGTTGATCTTACCTGGCTCCTTTTTGTGTTGAGGTTATTTACTAAACTAAAAGTCAGACGCCACTGCTTCAAGCATAAAAATAACAACCAAAAAACCTTGAAGCATGGTTTATTTTTGGGGGGTTAACTTCGATGTAAAATTAGACAGTTATCAGGGACTGGAAATGCTGATGTTAAATAGAAGTAGCTATTAAAGTCTTCATTTTCAGAAAGTAGATGTCAGGTTTTACTGTCATATGCTTTCCAGCAGTGTACTTCTGCTATTGTCGTTTCCCTGTAGAGCTTTTTTGTTTTTATTTTTATTGTTATACTTGAGTTTTGGATTTGTTTTGCACTCAGTATTATCTTACATTCCTAATTTATTTCTTCTGTTAGTTTAGTTTCTCTTTTTAGGTTGGGTTTGGTAATTATTTCTATTATTGAAGTTGTCTTCCTTCGAGTTTCCTCTTTGTTTTTTCCTCAGTCATGTTACCATTTACTCCCCAGCTGGTCATCTACCTTATCAGGCAGCACTCACTAACTTCCCAGCTGCAGTCAGTTCCCCTAATTAGTTCCTCTCTATATCGACTTGTTAGTCAGTTCTGTTTGCTCCAAGCCACTGGTGCATCGTCACATGGTCGGCTTATGTCAGGGGTGTCCAAAGTGCGACCCGAGGGCCATCTGCAGCCCTCGGAACATTTTTGGGTGGCCTTTGATCACAATTCAAGAAAGGCTTAATTTTGGTTTGTTGTGCAAATGGAAGAAAATTAAGGTGGAACACAATATTCATCCATATTTTCATTTATTTTCTTATAAGTAAAAAAAAAAAAAAAAACACATCTAGTGATATTTACTAAAATGAAGACTTGGCCATAACCATTTAAAAAATTCTAGAAAATATGATCAAACTGAAAAAAAATTTCAGGTGTTTTTTTTTTTTTTTTTTAATTTGTAAAACCTGCAAAAGCATTCTCTATTTGAAATCTACAATGATTAACTCATTAAAATGTTGTCTTGTTGAGCAGATAAAAATAAAAAGGAAAATGGAAAAATTCTGTGGCCCCAGAATACTTTCAATTTGACATTTTTGGCACTGATATCAAAAGGTTTGACCACTATTTAGTTCTCCTGTCTGCACTTTGGTCCTACATGCCGTATGTGTTTTGTCAACTGAAGCCAACATCAGTATTTCCTTACTTAACATCAAAAAAACACTTAAGAGGACATTAATAATGCACACATTTATCGCTTGACTGTTTAATTTTCTACAACACTATATTTTATATAAACTTATTTTATTTTTCTGGAAAAGTTTCTAACACAGGAAGGTTTCTGTGTGCCGCATCTCTCCACTTTACGATGTAAATGACCAGGCGAGGGAACTCGGCTCTGCAGCGACTTCACATAAGCAGGATGCCAAGCAGACGGCGGCACACAGCAGGGCTCACTGGTAACATGTTGACATCTGTCATATGTGTTTGTTTACTGGGAACAAGGCAGCCACAGCAGGAGAGAGACCAATCCTCTCGAGTGACTGAGCTGAAAGCCTACTCTTTATCTCAAGGGGGTGATGCAGTTCGGCTGCTTTGCAGACTGACTCACACTGACAAATGCACACATGCATTAAAACCCAGAAAGGTGAGGCCGCTGCTCTTTATCTGTTATTATCGAGTGATTTCTGTTAAATAAATCTCAAACCAAAGCGCAGCAGTGATTTATCTATACAGTGCATGGTGATGAATGACTCTCTGTTGTAAAAACACTATTTGTGTAATTGGATCATTCTTTGGCCCACATTCCAGAACTCCTCCACCTGCTGCCAGTGGAGTTATGTGCTCTGGTGGCAGGTAATGTTTTTCATTATATGCCAGGATAGTTTTATATATAGAAAATAGTAGGAAGGGACTGGGTCTTGCCTCGAGCCATTTGCTTGGTTAGTCCCTGTAGGTGCATCCAATATTGATTGCTTGGGAGTGGAGCGCTCCATCCCCGCAGAAGAGCACCGCTCGCACAGTATGTTCGGAGCGGATACACAGCCTGGATTTTTTTTTTCCTCCTTTCTTTCTGCGTTTTTTTTTTTTTTTTTTTGGACCGACTAAAATTAGCAAGCAAAGAAACACACCATGATGACACCTTCCGACATCGTGGTGCACTTCAAAGAGGCACAAAAATCAAGACTCTGGCGTTGCTTTCATTACGTATTTTCAAGTTTCTGCGAAGGCAATGGCCATTCCATTCCAAATTCTGCTGACAGGGATCGTGAGGTCCCTGAATCACGGCGTGAAAACGCACCTCGACGGAGAACTTTGAGGGTTCTGAAGATGTTACGTAAAAGCTCTTTCATAAAGCAGCGAGCTTTCCCGATAATATCTCCCCAGGCCTCCAGAGGAAATTTGTGCCAGCACATTTATCTCCCCATTTGTCTCCGTCTTCCATCTCATCCTCTTCCTTCCACAGGTATCGTTTACCCCCACAGAGCACGGTTAATATTCCAAATTTCACCCTACCAGTGAATCGAGGGTCTCATTTTCAAAGTGGGTTGGAGAATTGCAGTGAAAGGGGGGAAAAAAGAAGCATTTTTTATCTCGGTTTTCAGCTCCTCGCCACATGTTGGGCACACTTCCTCTGTAATCTAACAGGTTTTTTTTTTATTAATTCACGTCACAGGTTTCTAATTTGCATTCCTGATTTGAACCCGACTCTCACCCCCATTTTTCTCTTTGAGATTTGATGAATATTTTGGTAGTTTGTTGATCGCTGTAAAAAAAATAAAAATAAATAAAAATTGGCTTAAATGAAGAAGCTGTTATTTCTGAAGCAGTGGCGGTTTTTAAGCCGGAGCTGTGCGGTTATTGCCAAACGCAGCGAGTGATTTTTTTCTAATCAGCACATCTCACAGCAAAATAATTAGATGATTTTATTTAATCACGAGGAGAAAATGAAGAAATGAGACAAGCTTGTTAGGCCTGCTTGACTGGTGTTACACAAAACGATAAAATGAATGCATTTAAAACGTTGATGGGGTTGAAAGGATAAGCAGGCAAAAGTATTTTTATATCATTTCAAATGACATTGTGAGCACGAATCCGAAAACACTTCAACCTGCAGTTCACATGACTTTAAAAAGTCTGTATACCCTTAAAGATTTCTCCTGTTTAGCTCTGTTATTGCGCTTCTAATTTCGGTTTATTAAATTTAATTTAAATACGATGAAAGCACAGGTGAGTTAGCAGTTTTCATATTATGGTTTTATTTTTAAAAGGAAAAAGTTATGTAAAGTGTGTGAAATTTGACCCATTTTTCTGCTATGTTACTACCTCACTTAGATCTTCAAGAACTTGCTTAAAATATGTATCTGACGACATGAAATGGGCTAAAAATGTCACAAAGCAGCATGCAAAGCATCAAGGTCGATAGATTCTCAGACATCTGTGACTTCTGCTCTTGAAGATGTTTCACCTCTGACCCAAGTGGCTTCTTCAGTTCTAAAACTTGGGTTGGAAGCATTAGGCTTTTAATAGGGCAGCAAAGGTCAGAAACAAGGCCATTGTTGGCTCGAATGAGGACATCAAGGTCCCTGTTGTTGTTGACATTGACGATCCTAACGAATCTCCAAAGAAACCAACACGTGCACTGTTTTATTCACACCTCAATATGCACGTTTCCATGAAACTGTCTGGTTAGATGAGTCAAGGCTGCACTGTAGGTATTAAAAAGGCGAAACCTGAGGCCGCCTCCTCAGGGTTGGGTTTTCATGTTTCACACCTCTCTCAAACTGTCACTTCCGTCTTTAAATGAGTTTCCTTTGTCCTGAGTTGACTCTTCTGGGTTGAGTCTTTCTCTTGTCTGGGATAAGATACAAAATGTTAAGATAACAAGAAAAGTTCAGCTGTCGTCATTTAAAACTCCCAGAGAAATACAGATCAAGGCTTGCTTAGAAATGGTGCAGAATTGCAATCTAAATGAAAACAAATATTCAGAGGAGCATAATATTGAGAACTGAGCTTTAAGAAAGTTGATTTCTTGTGCTCCAAACTTAAATAGTCCTGTTTTATTGGACATCGCAACCTTTCTACAGAAAACCTGGAGTGATATATTAAACCTGTGTGTCGTCGGTATATAAATGTTCTTTGATTTTACCTGCTACTCAAAAACAAAACCCAGTCCAGACAGCCCCTTTGGCATAATGTGTCATTAAGAAAAGCAGGAACTCTAAAACTGTGACTTGCACAGATTCTGCAAGGTGTTTAGATGGAGCAATTTAAGTGATTCACAGCCGAACAAGCAAGATGGGAGAAAAACAGACTTCATCTTAGAGTTACCTGGGGCAGCAGCCAGTCTTCTGCCCACACAGGTAATTACAATTATGCAAATGAAGCACGTAGTCAGGCTGTGGAACAAAGGCAGAGTCTTGTACGTACAAAGTGGAAGCCTCTCGCTGGTTCATCTGTATATTTAAATGCATGCAGGCGAAGATACAGAGCCATTATCATTTCAGTGCCGCCAGGTTTATCACTACTCCAATGAAATAAACATATGGCGAGCCACCTCAAAGTCAGACGGGGGCAATATAGTGAGTCTACCCAAATGGCTGCACTCGTGCTATTGGATTGCTTTAGAAGAAAATGAAGTTTGACGTAAAGAATGGAGGAAAATGTGAAGGCTTGCAAAAACTGATTGGACTCGAAAGCTTATGAGACTCAAATGATCAAACTCTGCCATTATCCCAAACTCACAGGAGTCGCAATGACTAGTTCTGCAGCTCAGTGAACATAGAGTTTAATCAGTGAACATGCTGTAGTCAGATCGCTGCCATTAGAAGCAGCGTTAGATATTCTTCTTGCAGATCAAACATCCCAACAGCAGGTAAAGTGTTCCTAATGTCACCTCAGATATAAAATCTGCTACTTACAAATGTTTGCTGCTGAACAGTGCGATTACCTGTTCAGCAAAAGGTTTCTTTTTTCTTTGTCCTCAATGAGCAGATTCAGATCCAAATTTACTTATTAAATCAGAGAAATTTCTGTGAAACTATTGAACAGAGTGGCACTGTCTCAAAATTGTCTTCAAATGATAATATTTCAACTAAGAAGTCACAGCCTTCTATCTAGCTCACAGAGCTACAAAATAGCTCTTTTTGTCTCTCTGTTTTTTTTACAACTGGAATAATGTGGACTGTAGAATAAAGCCATAAAAATATGTCTCTGCTGTTGAGTGTGTCATGCATGTTGGCGAAGCTTCACCAGGCCAGATCTGTAAACACAACAGAGTTTTTATTATTCATTGCTCAGCTTTTCTTAACAGGAAATGTTCTTTGTGATTTCAGTCATTGAGCTGAATAATCTGTTTAAAACGGAATCGATGTAGCTTGATTTAATAATTATACAGCAAAGAAAATGCTTGACTCAGTTCAATTACATTAAAATTCTGACATTTCCCTGCTGTTTTGTTTACCTGGCAGCCATTTTGGATCTGAACCCTGGTTTAGTCCTAAGAGTAGCGGTTTGAGATATTGCACTTTTGGGTGTTGACCTGATGCTAAGTATCGTTATTATCAATACAAACACAGATACTGATTATTTAAGGTTGATACCTCATCAAACTTCTGACTTTTAGGTTGTGGATTTTTCTTTGAATTATTTTGTCAAAACCTGGGACAGAATTTAGATAAAGTTTATAAATGTCTACAAAATACTTTAATGACATTTAACAACATTCACAAACAATATTTGTGCATTTTTTTCTAAATAATTGTTAAAAAAAATATATATATATATATATATATATATATATTTTATATATATATATATAATTTGAGCAACTCAAAACAAAACTTTTTATTATTTTTTTTTTTATATATATATAATTTGAGCAACTCAAAACAAAACTTTTTATTTTTGTATTTTTTACATATATATATATTTTTATATATATATATATATATATAATTTGAGCAACTCAAAACAAAAATTTTTTTTTATTTTTTTATCTCTGTAATTTTGTTGTTAATCTCTTGATATTCAGAAGAAGTCTAAAATTAGACACATTGTATTTTGTGGAAAAAATATTGACGCTCAAAATGGACATGATGCATTCTGAAAAGTGGAATTCTGTAACGGTTTAGCACAAAATGAGGTTTAGCAAACATTTGTAGTGATTTGAACATGTATCTATGCTAAATGCTTTCCTCCAGGTTCCAACCAATAACTTCTGACTAGACTTTCAATTTAATCAAAGCAAACTTTCTGGCAACTTTACAGAGTGAGATGCACCTTTGGATTTAAATATTCGTCTACAAGAGCAGCTTTTATTCATGTCTCTTCAAAAAAAAATCTCTCTGTACTTTAGGTTTAATCAAAACAAACTTCTCACCAATTTGATGGCATCCCTAATGTCTTCAGACTGAGGAGTGAATGGCCTTGTCAGTTCACTCTGCATTATGAGGCCCAAAGTGCTGCGAAGGCCAGCTGGAGCTGTAGTGTTCATGTCATAAAAAGTCACCAAACTCAGTGTTAATGTTTCAAATCGACGCATTTGAAACATTGTGTAAAAGTCAACAGAACTAGCTCCAGAGCTCAACTCCTGGGATGTTTGTCTGTGTAGCCGCACTTCAAAATGTGACTTCTAGCCATAAAAGACAAAAGTGGAATAACTTCCCGGTCGGAGCTGCGCCAAACATGTCATAATGGAACAACACTCAGTACCTTCATACAGTCTTGAGAATTGGAAATACCTTGGTGCAGTGCTATCAGACATGCTACTGACTTGCATTTGCAGACCAGTCAATTCACAACTGCCATTAACTTCGCCTGGCCCTGATTGGCTGAACCCCCAAGAGAAAAAATTAAGGAAGTCTGTAGATATTAGCTTCTGCAGCAGAGCTAAGACGCAGCCTGCTGTTAAATCCTGTTTAAGGTGGATACTGGCACTTGAAATCTTTCAGTTCCTGCTCTATCTCTTTAAATCGATAATAAATGCTCATTTTGGAAATGGTGGAATTAAAGTCGAAACCTCATAAACCCCTTAATATTTCCGATTTGGCAGGAAGTTAAACTCTAACTTTAAATATAGTGCACATAAATTCAATAAAGCAACCAAAATTAACTTGTCATTACAAGGAAAGAACCTCAATCTATTATTTACACCCCAACTAGCCGTGGTCTCAAGAGGATGAACCGTTTCTACAATTAAACCTTGTCATCTACATGATCCACATGTTGCTGACAATATTGCTTTCCTGTTTCACTTATAGCTGCTGCGTTAGGCCGGCAGGCTCCCCAAGTAACCAGCCTGGTGCTAATGAGACCATCTCCTGCTAATTTAATTTAGAGCGTGAGCTTCTCCTTGGAGCCATAACGCCGTCTGCTCAGATTTGCTGCACGCTCCTTTCTGCAGGTTGTTTGAACTACGCACACTCTGCAGTTTTGTGCACCACCCTTGCCAGATGTATGTGCATTTTCTATACTGGATCCACTAGCAGCATTGTGCCCTACAGTTTTTCTCCTGCGCAGAACATTTACACACTCAGACCTGCGTTTAAAGCCTGCCCCCAACAAATACAACAATTAAACGCTGATAGCTGCCTAGGAGACATATTAGAGGATCCACGCTGCAGTTTGTTAATGAACTACAGCCTCATTATCACAGCTTAGAAGAGGGAGCGTGAGAGGACAGTGTCTATATCTAACAGGATGAAAGTGCTAATTGTGTTCAAAATATGTTTTATCTGCTGATCTTTTTTACTTCATCCTTCATTGTGGTTGTTTTTTAGTCAGCTCTTATAACAAACTGCTGAAATAAATCCTACTTTATATAGATTCAGGTTGATTTGTATGACTTTTAATCAATGAATGGATAAAATCATCAAATGAAAACTGCATTCTGTATTAACTTAGCTCATATTTAACTAATATCTGTATTAGTTTATCTGAAATGTTTAAATGTGGTAAAAAAAAATTTACAGGCAGAGTCTTTTTCACAGCGCCATGATGTTATTATACTGCGTTTTTCTGTAAGTCTGATTTTCTCTGTTGTTGTAGGTGAGATCCATCACTATAATCTAAGGGTAAAGAAGCTTTGTCCTCCACTGCAGTGCTGCAAATCCTGAAGGTGTGTGAGAAATCTCCCTTACAAGATTCACACCAGATTTACAGTAGTTTTTAATCAGACATTTACTCTTCTCAGATTATTTTCTTGTGATAAGGAAGCAAGTCTAACTCCGTCACAATGCGTCAAGCAAAACCACAACTGTAAAAAATAAATATTTCGCTTTTCAGGCTGGATACTTTCACCCCCGTACATGCGAAAAGAAAAAGAGGACTTAGGAAGATTGTCCCTGTGACTTTATTTCCTGATCTCCCCTTGGGGTGAGAACAGCCAACAAAGCTGAGTTAATGCGACTCAAGTGCAGATAAAACGTTTATGCATCAATCTTTTGTCTTTCCTCTCAGCCCAGAATTTGGTTCAGTCTGCCTAAAGATTTATCAGATAAATTGGAGGATTTTCCTTTTTCTATCAAACGAGGAGCTTGGAGAATTTCTCAGCTAATCTCCTCAAGATTCTGCCTGTTTAACCCAATTCCATGAGCTAACAAAGAAAGCTTTTGTTTCTGTGTCACTGAAATACATCTTCTCAGCAGGCATCAAAGGAATATCACAGATATGAAAAAATCTCTAATACTTCTCTCGCTCCTGAAGCTAATCACATTTTTGGAGCTTTCAGGTTTATTGCTGGTCCGTGAGGATTTGTGGTTCTGCCCAGTAAACATGATCAAACACAACCTCAAAACATCATCTGTTGATTTTATATGAGAGTTTATGCTTTCGCTGAGAATATGAGCTGTGCTTCTTCTACTTTTTTTTTATTACGCAATATAAAGCAAGCTAAGCACAGGAACAACACTAGATGAAATATTTTTGCTTTTTATGTTTCTTTATTTGTCTTAGGATAAAATACTGAGTGCGAAAAATGGGCTCGTCTGTTAAAAGTGAGAAAATGGGGGAGAGTATCTGACACTCCGCAGCACACATAGATAAAAATAGATTCTTTATTTCAATGTAATCCAAAAATGTAAATTAAAATTTTGGGGATTTTTAATCTGGGGTATAAAGAAATTGTAAATTGTCTAATCTATTCATAGCGAAGATTATACAGAAAGAAAAGAAAAGGTGGAATAAAACCCTCATGAACCACATGTGACACAACTCTACTGTCTGACAACTTTATTTGTATAAACAGTAAAACTTCAAGTAAAAAGGTAGAGAAACAATAACATCTTTTTTTGCAGGACAGTAATCTTGAACAGAAAAGTCTTTTTTTTCTTCGGCAAAAAATCAGCATTGCTGCATTTTTCAAGTCATGTCTCCTAAACAAGTTGGTCTTCAAAGATCATGATGTTCACAACCTGTTTTGGAAACTTGGTGACCTCAAGATAAAACTCTTTGCTGCTGCTGTCGAGCTTTAGGGACTTTTCTTTACCAACTGTGTGTGTTTTCAAGATAAACTTGTCCCCCCTGGAGGTCAGGGGATAAAAGAGATGAGCATCGTGTCGCGTCATATTTGTTCCCCTGGGAAAAAGGAACTCGCGTTAACACCTGAAAGACTTAAACTTGGTCCTAAATTTTCTGTTAACGGTAAGGAAGTAAGTTTAATTTGAAAAATTATTCAGTTTCATGTATTTTAGAGATTCTTTTGGGCTGCCAATGACCGTTCCCCCCACCACCACCAAATTTTTAAGACTTTTTACAGACTCCGACTGGCTCCATTGAGATTCATAAGAAACTAACAAAGCACAGCTTACAGTTTGTTTCTGCGACTTTCAGCATTTTGTCTTTCAAAGTTGGTACCAAGCAAAATGCACGGGAACACAATAGGCAGGTGTCTGGCGAAAACAAAGAACTTTAATAAACGAACCAAATAAGCTGCTGCAGGGGAGAAAGTCCAGAAACAATCCAACAAGACTAAGCCGATTGAAAACACAAAAAGAGGTGGGAGACAATCCAGAAGTAAGCAGCCATGGCTGAGCATAAATAGAGGATTTAAGGGGGAACAGAGTGTGAGCAAGGGTCCAGCCAAGTATTTATTTATTCAGGAAGTGCCATAAAAACACACAGTGGTCAGAGGGCTCTGTGAAAACTTTTTTACTGTTCCAATTTTTTGCTCCAATGGTTTCTATACTTTATTGACATCTTTCTTCCGAGGATATAAAGAGGATAAAACAAACGACTTCATTGTTTGTTTGTTTTTCCTCTCTAGCCCAAAAGGTCATACATACATTCAGAAATGTAAATATTTACTCTCATAATACTGGTTATTTATCCCTTTTGAAATGATTTTTGTGACCATCAGTAGGGTTCTTGCATAGTTTTCACTCAATATTTGACTAAAACTGGTGCAACTCATTTGGCTAAGGTTGAAATAAAGGATGATCCTCATTTGGGACTGTAAATGCAAACATCTTACCTTTTATAATTGATATAATTTAATCAATTTCCTCTGGCATTTTAATTTTGACACTGTTTGACATGCTAACCATTCTGATTTGCAGGTTGGTTGCTTGTTCATTGATCAGATACTTTGATGAGATTAAGACCAAATGTCTGCAATAGGCTATAAGTTATAAACTAATTTTTTTGCATGTTAAAAATGTGTACTTTGCATTTTTTGGGCCTCTTGGCTTTCCATACATGAGGACCAGAAGAGCTAGAGTTGAGCGTACACAGAGGAAGATGAGCAAGACGGAGGAGAAAGCAGTTCTGTAAGCAACTGGTGAAACTGCAGTTTTTTTATTTTGTTGTTGTTGTTTGCCTGCTCTTAAACTTTCACAGGGCTTTGTGATTGCTACTCCGAAACATTTACCTTTTTCTGTCCTTAAGCTGCAAATTTGGTGGTGTTATTTGAGTCATTGTCAATTTAAAGAACCAGGCTTCCCAGATGTTATATTAAGATATAATGTTCCTTCCCCATGGCTGAATATTTTTTATGAAGTACTCCTCTCCCTCCCTGACCCATACACACACATTACATGACACTACCACTTCGCTTGAAACGTCAAACTGTGAAAAACAGTGACAAAGTCTTGTGAAGACTTTCACAATTCATAAAACGTGTTGCCCCCTGATCATACCAACACGACTCCCAGCCACCCTGTATCCTCTGAAGGCTTGCGTGGTAGATAGCTGAGGGCAGGGAGTGATAATCTCAAAGATCTGAGGGTCATGAATGAAGGAAGAGAGATAAAAAGAGAACCAGAGTCTCCTGCTGGGATGAAAACCACAGCTTGAGGTGTACATCGCTCACACGTCCAGCAGAGAATGGAAATGCAGCCGCCTGATTTGTGCTTAATAAAGTTGTCACATCGTATCAGGGCTCACATCTACTACACAAAGCACGGGCCTCCAGTCAAGGCTAGTCAGGGGTGATCAAGGGCAGCCAATAGTGGACAACACCTTAGAGTGATGGATGATGGGACAGAGCGCTGCCTAATAGAAGTGGGGGCCAGATGATGGAGGGGAAAACAGATGAACAATGGACAGCGGCAGCTGTTTCTACTCAATTTATTAGAGGTCGTAAGCATCTGAGAATTATTGCGATGATCTTGGTCTCTTGGTAACAAGTCCAAGGAAAGTGAATTTTCAGACACAGCAATGTCTTCCTGTCTCTGCACCTCAAAGCCCACGCCGGCCGGCAGTGACTGCTGAACGGTTCTGGTCAAAGTGTGTCTGCTTTCATTTGGTTCTGTCCTCTGCCTGGTTTATTACCTTAAACCCACACAACCGTTTAGGATGCCAGCATCCCTGGCCTGACTTCTGAAGGGTTGTAGTGTAGGGGGCTAAAGGACAGCAGCACATTAAATCCAATCTGGAAATCATTTTTGACCCAGCTGATGAGTAAAGAAGATATTTAAAGCTGTTTGTGTCATCTGAAACACTTCTCAGGTACTTCAGATTCTCAGGATGATTCACCTACAGCTTCTGCACTCCCATTTATCCTATTACTGATACTTTCTAGAAGCTTTTTCAATATGCACACATTTCCATGTGAAATCCTCTTTACGGCGATTTGCTAAAGTCTCTTAAGCTGTTTCATATGTTACAACATTCAGCTCCAGTGTGTTGTTATTTAAGGTTGTAGAGAAACATAAAGCAGCACAATTTTGTGAAGCGGAAGGAAAACGATGAAAACTTCATGCATTTTTTTAATTTTACCCCCAAAAAAGACTACAACCAGTTATCTGTCAACTCCCTCATTACATATTATTTTCTCTCAAACATTCACAGAAAATTAATTTATTTTAACATTATGTTCTCTAGCTCTAAGCTCTATTTCATAAGAAATGTTTTGCAGTTATGGGTTTGATTTCTTTTCTTAATTTATCCTTAAATATGTTGCATTTTGTCACAGTAGAATGACAAACGTATATTGCATTTTTACTGACTCATCCAAAACAGTATAAACTGAAAGAAAAATTTAAATAGTTTATCAATTAAATATGCATAAGTAGCGAGCCCCTTTTCATTTAGGGGCTTCAGTTAGGCTTTTCTTTGTGTTGATCCAATTAAATATACTGACGTTTGTGACAAGATTTTTTTTTTAAATGCTTAAGATTTATGAAAACCTCTGCAAGGCGCTGTAGTTGTAGTTGAACATTCAACATCTAAAGTTTTTACATTACAAAGTTGAAACACCAGATGATGCTTCTCCTTTCTATCATCATTCATTCCTTTTTTAGCAGCTAGATTTTCCCCATGTGCAATATCAGATCAACAGGCCAGCTGTGATTGAAAGGTTGGAGGTCTAAATCAATCATGGGTGACATGTCACTGCATAGTAACAGAAATGGCTTTCATTTCTAACGCTGCTTTTGCATTGAATCTGTGATGCATCAGAGAATGTATAAGAACAAGATTACAGCTAAAACAGAGGCTGAAGGAGGGATGTTTAACTTTTTTTAATCTGTCCTTAAAATGAGCCTTTTTGACAAAAACATCTTCAAAGGCTGGACATAAATGGTTTCTAAAATTAAATTAGAAATCACAGTTGTGTGTATACATATACAACAACCTCTCTATTTATTCTGTCTGTGTTGCAAACAAAAAAAAAACACTTTTCTTTTTAGTTGTCGCTCAAGTTAAATTAAATGGAAACATTACCGCATTCCTTCCACAAACAACAGTTTCCGACTTTCAATTGTGAACATTGAAACCATGAAAGTTCAGTCTGTTTTTCTCCTCTTTTTTTATGCAATAAAAAAAGCTATGTTAAAGTTTTACCACTTTAATGTGCTGCTGCCTTCAGCTTTTCTGTCTTTTCAAGTGTTTTTGAACAGCGGCATAAATATTCACCTTGAACAACAACTTGGCTCTTACAAACAGGCACAGCTTTTCACTCTGAAGAAACACGCGAGCTGTTTTAGAAGTGTGGATCACTGAGTTTGTACAGACATGTTGATAGGAACAGATCGGTGACGGAAGAAAGAAGCTTTGTTGTGATTTCAGTGTGTCATTGACTGTATCTGTTACTGGCCATATTGGTAGGTAAGTAGCATGACAGACATTTGACATTTGGCGATAACTCTGTGTTTTTCTAAGATTTTGTGTCTCTGCTACACTTTGGCACATTAATTACGTTATATTTAACGATGGCAGTCCTACTGCGACTGACGGATTAAGCCGCTTCAGGATATCGATTATCCTTCGGTGCAACTTCGAATGGGATGGTGTCGAGAGACATGTGGAGTGAATGCATGAAGAGATCACACCTTTAGTTTGGAAAAATGACACAGAAGCTTAAAGCTGATTTAGCCTAGCCAAGTTTTGGGAAAACATGCAGAGATGAAGATGAATTTAAATGGTAAATCAATGATGTTTCCATTTCTCCAGGAAAGTATTAAATGAAAAACCACATAAATATTATAACTCCAACTACCTTAAACTATAAGAGGACAACACTGCAGTGCTATGACCAGGTCAAATAAATAAATGAATTATAAAAGATAAATCAATTATTTAATTTAATCTCAACATAGAATAAGTGTACAGTGTGGCTAAGGTGTGCTGCATACAGATTTTGATCTTAAATTTAAGATCCTCAGCAATCCAGTGGAGTGAAAAATATATATCCTAAATTTTTAAAAAGCTTAAGTAAAATTACTTGAAGGTTGGGACAGACAAAGTCCTTTTTATTCCCCGTTTGATATTCCTCACTCATGCCAGGTCATTAACTCCAAATGTACCCTTTAAACTCTAAAGCACCATTTCTAATCCCCAGAACTAAAGAGAATGGTCTGATAAAATTCTTATGAAACATGAAGAAGGCTCTAATTGACTTACTGCAGAGGTTATGTGCAGGCTGAATATTATATTGTTATACCCAAACTTATCTGCACAGTCAATGCATCATTGTCTTCAAACTTATTTTAAATACTTTGAGCTGTCAATGAAGGTTTTAATAGAGTTCCTAGAACTACGGATTTTATAAAAGTGCATAAGGGCTTGTGAAAGTTATCATAAACTTTCTTTTTATTAGTCATTATCTCGCTCGTTCAAACTTCAGCATAACATGATTAAGTGGTATAATATTTAATAATCCGAAAGACATGCCTTAGTATTTATAAGTTCACAATTTTTTAATTATTTAAATAATATTTCCTTTATCTATTTAATATTTGCAACATCACTTTGTCAGTTGTCCTTTAAAGTTTCAGTAAGGCGTCACTTTGAGAGTATGCCATGAAATGCGCAGCACTTTATTGAGCTGCAGTTGATTCCAATGTCAGTAAGCCTTTGAGGACCTATATACGCCTCATTAGCATAACAAGCTGGCCGGTAATCATTTTTACCCCTACAACCAGTTGGGCGTAAAATCTGCAACAAGCCGGAGAATTCATTACACTTACAGTGAAGAGAGTAATACGTGTATGCAGTTCAGCTGCACGGATATAATACCTGCACGTGCAGCTGCTCAGAAGAGGGCAGGAGAGCTCTTGAATGTCATCAGTAGCATTTTTATTCTCCTCGTGATTTGTCTGAGTTATCCGTTATATATCACTTGGAATTGTTTTTTATATGTTCTGCTGATAGTGCAGAGCAACTTTTTGTCATCTCCTGTATTTCAGCCTGTAGAGAGGTTGTTTACAGTCATTATCTTTGAAAACAGAACTGCCCTTGATCTTTAAGCGCCGGGGTTATGTAGAGATTTTATTCCTCCTCGTCTTATGAAGTTTATCTTTGCTGCTGATTTATTGCATGAGAGACTGACTGGGTAGCTCTTTACCTGGCATGTTTGACAAGAGATACGGCCGTTGTAGTGAACACTGCCATCATCTGCTGCACTGAACGCTGTGGTTCCTTCAGCGCCTTGAAAATTACGACGCACAAGCCATGCACTGCTAAAACACCATCAGTCACTCCTTTCATGAGGCTGTCTCTATCTTTCCTGCGCACACTGGTACATGCAGTATATGCTTTACTGCTCTTATTGAGTTTGCAGTGTACGTTCACCTGCAGGCTTTAAAGATTTCATTTCAAAGGGATCAAGGAGGAAGAACTGTCTGGATTACACCATGATCCTCTTGTAAAAATGGGATTGCTTCTTCACACTGAAGGAGCAACACCATTCATTTATAGTGTTCATATTGTAGACTTGAATGAAAGAAAATGGAAGATGCTAAAACTAATAAATTGTCTTCTGTTCTTTTTTTGTGAATGTCCTGATTGTGTATTGAATGTCGGAAGCAAAACAATTCACCTCCCTTTATATCTGTTCTCTCATACAGAGAGAACAGATATAAGAGCATTGTAAGAGATTTATTAAACTGAATTTTGGCATTTCATCATGCACCTTTTCATTTATACGTTCCGATAATTCTGAAAACTCTTTGTATCCAAGGACCAAATCTAAATAAATTTAAAAAGGAAAAAAAGCCTTAATGTCCTGTGAGTCTACAGACAGTTCTTTCAGAAAACTGTCATGGTCCCGCAGAGAAATAATTTCTACGGTCACTTGAAGAAACAAAGAAAACAGCACACCACCTTTGGTAGCTTTGGTAAAAATGTTTTCAGATAAATTCATCTCACTCTGGAAAAACGTCATTGATCAACAGCCTATTATTTGAGCACATTTATTTAACATGCATAAATAAATAAATGCTTCATTGGATTCACCAGTGCAGAAGCTGCTCAGACCTCAAATAATTCCAGTAAAATAAATTCAATTTCAACTTTTTTTGCATTCGTATTTAGTATTTAGAAACATTTAATTTAAAATTTTCCAAATGCAAAAATGTGTTTAAAATACGACCAATGTCATTGATGAAGGTTAATCTTGTTTTTGCGTTTATTTTGCACCACTTATGGTGGCAGCCGGTTAAAATACCTGCATTACATCAGAAATGATTTATTCTTTTTGTTGACTTTTGTTCACACTTTTACTGGGCAAATATTCTGGTTTTCAATGCTGTGCAACTGGGAGGATTTTTGCTCTTACTTTTTAACTTTTGAATGGTTGTTATGTGTAACCACAGCTACAAGGTATTATTTATACAGCATATCAAAAGAAATATCTGAACTACAGCCCCAAATCCCAGAGCAATTGAACATTTAATTTTCCTTTTTCATAAAGTATTTTTGGATTTAAACTGAATAATTTAAGATTTTTTTTTATCTTTACAAAAGGCCCAAATAATGATACATTTGGAAAGACTTCTGCAATTTTTCAATCAATACTATTATTGATAGTAGCCTGAGCGGCGTGTCTCTCCATTAAGCCTTCCGGAAACTATTTTTAAGTTTTATTAAAGGCTTAAAACATGTTGCTCGTTATTTTTTCTTATTTTAAATAGTGAAATTTATAGAACATAAAAGTATAGTTTTAAAACATGGCCTTAACACTGGACATTACGAAACTAGAGCTCTGAAATGTTCAAATGGTTTCAAACCACATCGGAATTTACGGCTCTTTTGCATGTGTCGTGGGTTGGAATAGCTATGTCAAGCATATATTTATTATTTTATGACTCTGTGTGTTTCAAAATGTGACCAAAATGTGTCGTTGTTGCAGCAAACGTCATCTAAGCAGTGGGATTTGAGAAACTTGAGAGAAACTTGTGAATCTTTCAATTTAACATGCGCACCTGAAGGCCACTCAGACGTTACCTTCCGGGTAACGGCGTCGGAAACATTTCTGGTATGCAGAAAGGCGGATCCCCTTTTGCCACTTTTGTCTTTCGGAACTTCTGTAGTTAGCATTTGCGTTAGCAGACTTAAGCAAACGTTGTCACGCTGTGAATTTAAGCAACTCTGTTTTCACACCATCTCCTTGGGGTTAGCCATTGCGGCGACCAGAAGAGTGTTAGTCCACCGTTAGCGAGCTAACTTTTTACTGCATAACAAGGAAGGTGCTGTACGCAAGAAGATGGAGGAAACTCGAGTGGTATGGGCATTGAAAAATGGTGAAGTGAATGAGGTTGAAGGCGTTTTGAAAACGGTAAGAAGGCTGTTCAGTCAGTGTCATTTTTGAGCTGAGCTTCAGCCGAAAAGTAAAACAAAAAGGCTATGTAGCTTTGCTAGCCGGCTAGCTAGCTAGCAAACAGCGTCTGTACTTTGACTTTGTTTTATTTATTTATTAATAGCTGAATATTGTTCGTGTATGTTAAACAATAGATAGAGACGGGGCTTCGGTGTGGTCCGTGTTTAGTTTGGCCAGCATACACAGTAATTACTTTGAAGCAACCTGTTGGTTTTGCAAGCCAACAATAGCACTGACTTATAGTGCTGCAGCACCAATGACTTCATTGTTTGCACATAACAGATCTGGTTTAGGAAGTATGTTACGTTTTTAGGAGATTGCTAAGCTGTTAAATGTGTAGCCAAAAGCTAGCTGGCTAATCAGAGAAACGGGCCCAACACTAAACGGTTTGTGTTGAGGTTGGTGGGTGGGGATCCCAGCTGTCGCCTACAGGACGGTGGGCTGATCCATCTCAAATTTAGCGTCACTGTCTGCTAAAAGAGGTGCTTTGAGGTGATACACCACTTTGCTAATCGGGCACTGGTTCTTGGAGTTTTGTTCAGACCTCCTAGAACAGAACAGGCTTTTATGCAAAACATGACCTAAAGCGTTCCCACAAATTGCAGCCAGTCCACCACTGTTGCACCTGCTGGAAGGCTGGGTTTTAAAATCTGCATATCCGCCCACACCAATGAAAACATGATGCAAAGAACCACTTCAGTTCCTTTCTCCAATAAAAACAGTGTTGATAGAAATCACATTTATAGTATGAAAAAGATACTAACTTTTATTAAGGTTTTGGAAAGCCAGAATTTAATTCTCCATTGAGAAAGCAGTGAATCACACATACTTTAACTTAACATGATCTGATAAGTTTGGATGCCTTGACTTATTAATGGTTTTTTTTTTTCCTCTTCATAAAGGATTGTTTGACTGACTATGACAAATGCTAATTCAAACTTTATTGAAACCAATCGGTTACAATAAAGCTTTCATTCTCATCTGAATAAATGTATATTTACCTTTTTAGTGTCTCAGTTGAATCAGATATTTGAAATAACAGCGGCCCGGGTACTTTACGAACCTCTCGTATTAACTGACATTAATCAACATTTCTCTGCCTGTCTGTGTTAATTATTTTACAGATATTGCATCTCTGTTAAGTGTCGCCCTATTTGCCTTTATTTTCAACAAAATAATCATTCAAAAGCGGTCACACTTCAGTGGTTTTGTTGAAGAGGACCAAGTGATTCATGTCTGTGTGGTTAGTTGGGTAAAGGAAAGAGGAAGCAACTCATGTTTGGGTTTGGTTTGTCTGTAGTAAGCAAAGTTAGGTTGAGTTACAGAAACAGCAAAGCAGGAAATGCCTGCTTTTTATTTATATAAACCTTTAGCATCAACAGGTAAAGTCCCCATTTAGCACAGTGGGGCCTTGCTACATTGCTGAATGTAAATGGTTTGCTTCTGTTTTACGATCGAAACCGAATAACATCTGTTCCTCTTTTTCAGAAGGAAGATGTAAATAAGTCCATGGATGGGAGGATGCCTCTTCACTATGCTGCAGACTTTGGCCAAGTAGATATGATAAAATACCTTCTTCATAAAGGAGCAAATATCAACGTAAGTGACGCTATCACTGCATCTCATGCAGTTTTGGATGAATTTACCTACTGTCTAACCACTGAAAAATTACTGCTCTCCTCTGCTTCCTTTTCCAAGTATTTTCACAGCACTTTTGTGCAGTTTTAACTTGTTTATAAATAAATGTTGACATTGACTATCTGACCTCTGACCTGTAGGTTCTTCCATATCCACAAGCGATCAAGTTTGTAGCTTGATTCCTTTTTTCGAAATTAATACTTGTTGCAAAAGAAGATTTAAACTTCCATAAATTAAAGCGTGTGGGCCAGTAGTGTTTTATTGACACAAATTCTCATATATTTGGCTGTGGAGTTTGACTGGGCTATTAAATAAAAATTACCATTCCGTTGAGGTTCTGGCTTCATGTCTGGAGTTGCTTCGCTGTCCTAAATGTATTTTTTTTTCTACAGGTCCCAATACACAGATGAAAGTCTTAATAACTCTGACATGTGTTACCACAATTTACAACCACCTATGTGTATGATGGTGGCAACTTCAAGAAAAACAACAGAATTTTGCCTTGTTTTGTCTCCACAGGCCACAGACAAGCACGGGCTCACTCCACTGATGTATGCCTGTTTTGAGAATCACCAGGAATGTGCCAAGATCCTTTTGGAGAAGGTTGGTGCCACAATTTCTCTATTCATAAATGAATATGCATCCCCAGTGTCTTTCACTCTATGCTTGTTGACGTGTCAGGCAGTCCACGGTGAGAGCTGATGAGGTAACTTGTTAGACAATAGGCCCTTTAACACAGTTCAGTGGAGGCTATGCTAGAATCATTTTCCATTAGCAAATCCAGCGAGCCTCTGCCTAGCTAGCCTCAGATTTTCGTACCCTCTTCAGGGGTAGCACTAGCAGGACCGAGCCGGTTACGGCACCAAAACAGTTTGACAGCTGATCACATTCGTTGATTGGCTCGTCATTTAAGTCACTGAAAACTTGGAGCCATTGTGGTCAGCTCTGCACGCTCAGGTACCACCCACAATAGCAAGGAACAGACCGTATAATAGGAAAGCTCACTACCTGAGCTTTCCTCAGGTAGTGAGGAAAAGTACCTATAACAGACTGCTGTTATTGTCTAGTAGCACTATTAACATAATATAGCTTCACACCTCTTCATCAAAACTTCTTCTTTCTTCCGCCTTTCTCTGATCTTTGCTGTAAATCTTAGAGCCTTCAGTATTCTATCATGTTCATACTGGAGTTGTAGATTTAAGAGATTGCAGCTGTGATTGACGCAGGTTGCAGCTGGCATCTGAGGCAACACTTCCACTGAATGCCAGGCGCCTCATAATAAACGCCCAATATAACGCCATCATGACAGGATAGAAATTCCTAGGATCAAATACGAAGCTGCCATTTCTCAGTGAATGGGTTTTAAAGTATGTCTTTGTTTTTGTCTCACCTGAATGTTTGACTGAATGTGTAAAAGTCAAGAAATGGCACATTTCCTGTTGGTTGTATCAGAGTGAAAGAAGAGCCAGTGAAAGAAGACACCTTTCGTAATCATTCCTCTTCTTAAAAAGAAGGCAGCTTAGTAAACTAAACAGTCACCTGTTACATAATGGCAGAAGATTATGCCTTTATGTTTTATGCTGTTCTGATTATGGAGACTCAAAACTTGGTAATATATAAATTTGGTAACCCTTTTCTTTTGAAGGGGTGTACATAACACTGACATGACGCTGTCATAAACATGACATAAAGCTGTCATGGACGCGGAGTCTTTATGAATGTTTACAACTATTGTCATAAAGTGTCATTTGGTAAATAACGCTTCATTTATGGATTTAAGCTTATTAAATGTTTGATAATAAAGGGGGTCATTTTCTCTGTGTTTCTGAGCAGTGTTGTTGAAACTTTAAGCACCTTCGGTCAAAACAGCAAAGCTGAAAGTACTTAGGGAGACATTAAAAACTTGAATATTCTTTTTACCTGCTCAGATATTGAACATGAAATATTTTAATGAAACCAAGAAGAAAAGAACAAATAACTGTTGGTCTGAAAAAAAAAGTTTTCTTAATCAGAAGGAGCATAGTTTTCTAATGTTCTGGCTTAAGGTTTTTTTTTTTTTGTCTAAAAAATGTTGAAGTCTCTTTGAAAACCATTGCTGTATTTGTCTAAGTTTAATTAATGCGTATGGCCATGGCTGTTTTACTCTAAAACGTCACCCATGCTCAATATATTAAAATGAAAGAATGATAAACATGACTAATTACTTTTTTATCCAGCATTTTCTCTCTTAAAAGATATCAGCAAAATAAATTCTCAGTTATTGCAATAATCAATTTTGCATCATTTTGGTGGCCGGTACTTGAATATTCTTCCAACCACAGAAAAATTACCATTAACTCGCTTTGAAGATGGCCGATTAGTACCTTTTATACATCTGCTTCAAAGGGCGGATTGACTGTTAGCGTCAAGAGTTAGTGGTTACACCACCAACCACTCATTGACCTTTAAAGGTTCTGCAGAAGGACAATTGACAACTTACGATTGATCAGCATCACAATTGAGCAAAACCTTTTCCATCATCATGGCACAATTCAATTCAGGACATCCTTTGAACAGGGGTGATCAAGGTTTAAGTGATCCCAACAGGTTTTCCTCTAGTGACCATCTTTGTTCCCAACAACAAGGATTATAATCCAGGCAGCTCAAAGGTAAACGGTCACTACAGGACCAGAACTTAAGACATTAAGTTCTGGTTCTATGAACTGTGAAAACCTCGCTGTTGTCTCAACATGAGAATAGTAGATCGAATACAGTCGATGACATACGTCTGAGGTTCTGTCTAGTTGTACCTGTGGTTGCCACTGCACTGCAGTGACTAAAGCTGAGCCCAGTGAGAATACTGGATTATGACTGTGGGGTAGGTAGACAGAAATCCTAGTGCATCATGGGAGTTGACACATGCCCCCTAACTGTATTGTGCACTGCTGTTGGTAATAAATTATGAAATGTGCTTTTTATTCAAAAGGTGACCGGCTGTAAGATTTCTGCCATAAATATGGAATACAGTTTCTAGAGCCCAGCCAGCTAAATGCAAGTCTGCAATGAAAGGGCAAATAGAGTTCCACGCATTTCTTTGAGGAACTGTGCATGACGGAGAAGAAATGGTTTTAGGATATAAAGTTACATCCCTTGTAATCTTTCGTGATTCATGAGCCTGTCGGATACTTTTTTAAAATTATTATGTAATATGCATCTCTGTTGTTTTTTTTTGTTTGTTTTTTTCAATTATTTAATGTTTGGTACATCTTTAAATTTCAGACATAAGATGTGTGATGAGCAGAATCCCACATTGCCCACAGATAATGTGGGACTCTGCTTCCAAAAAGAACAGATATTGATCATTGACTTTTTCCTAGATGTTTTGAAAGTCAATACTCTGAAGCACATATTGCATTTTAAGTAGCTTGACTGAAGCTCTTGACCAATAAATAAAGACATACACGGGAGACCATTCAGTTCTACTCAATAGGGGCTTAATGAAAACTTAATGGACTCTTTGGTGGGTCAGGAGTGTTAGGTTACTGACCCAGTGAGGCTCTGTGTGGCTCCATGATCCAGGATGATGATGCTCTCCAGTTTGGCTGCACTCGCCCCGGGAGTCTATTCTTATTCATTGGACTTGGTTTCACTTAGCCACCGGCTTCTTGATGACCGGATAGTGTTTGGGCAGTGAAGTGTTTGTGAGGGATCGTTATTCAACTTGAGAAAAGCTCATTACCGTGAGTGGTGTTAGTATGGAGAGGGTGTGCTATAAAACCTCCTTGAGAAGCTGTAATAGGAGGAAGAGCTTCAATTTTTATGTTAACTGTAAAAGCTGTAGCCTTGCAAGCATGCTCACTTGTGGAACTAACACATTTCAGTTTGTTGCATTGGGGTTTTTATTTGTTAAATCAGCACAAAGCAGCTGGGTGTCTAGGTATTTCAGCATTTTCTTTTTTATATTGTAGGTCTTGTGAAAAAAAAATCTGATTAGATGAACCAGGTTTCCTCTAGAAAAGCTGCTAAGCCCGGTGGTACAGATTACTGCTGTAACAATTTCTTAAATGATTCGAGTACCTCCATTGTTAAAATTCCTCGAAGCTTCTTTAAATTTTTATTATTTAGCGCACCGTGTTCAGCCGGATGATTGATTATGTTGCGCAACGCTCTCACGTCTGCATTATTGATTGCTGATAATGTCTGGGATTTTTTCATTTTTCGGGGGACCACTAAGCATCCTTTAAATGACTGGTGCGATTCCTGAAGCATGGCAGCCTTTCTCCTCCTCCTTTATGCACAAATATTAAAAAATTGGGCAGATGTTACTGGTGTATAAAAAAAAATAGACACTGGGGCTAAGAAAGCCTGGTGGCTTCCAGGCTTACAATACAGTCAGGGGAAAACCCATGGTGAATTTTCTGCAAATGATTTACACAGAAATATACAAATTGGTGAGCTGATAATATTGAGCCTCAAATAGCTGGAGATCTACTATAATATATTATGTTATAAAAACTCTATTATAATAATTATAATATATTATAAAAGGCCAGATGAGTGGAGTGCATTACAAGAAGTTGTCTTATTGATATTTTCAGATGGTGGATTGAACTGCGTTAAGTCAGATGTTCTAAGTTAAATGGTAACACAACTTTACCTCTGACCTGTTTGTTGTTTGGACATCACACTTCTCGAAAAACATCTTAGGCCTTCACACATCAGATATACATACTGAATCTCATTAGAAACAAAATGGCAACGGGATTTTTGTTTTAGTTGAGTTCTCTGATATTTTGAGATATGTGTCATAGTTGGGTGAAAAAGATGCTCATTATGATGTTGGGGCTTCTCTCAGCTTTGTCGTTCCCCAGCAGGAAGAGTATTGATAGTTGATCCATTCTGCTAAATGGAGTCCAAGTCTGCTACTGGGTTTCATTTTGAACCAGCTACTAATGACTTCCCCGGACCTGGAGGAAAAGAACAATGAGGAAATGGAGCAGCTTCCTATCTTTTTTTCCTGCCTTTCAGTCACTAAGCTCAGCAGCACGTACCAAGCTGGGTTACTGTGTACATGATATGAAACAGCAATTGGATGGCTTTACTGACACAACGACCACCTTATCACTGTGTTTACACTGGCTAACGAGTGTTTGCTAGGTGGATAAGGCTGCAGCTTATATCAGGAGAGCACACAGACATTATCAGAGAAAATGTATGCCGGTTTCTGTCCAGGAATCCTTCCTGTCTCAGGTAAGATGAATCGCACAGAGACAACCTTCTGAGTGTTTTTAAAGCACAGGAAAGATAATGCTGCTGCTCTTGAAATTTAAAGAGCTTCACTCCAGTCTGTAGTGGAAGCTTCCATTTCCTACACTTTTTGTGTTTTTTAATCTTTCATAAACTATGGAATCTTTTAGAGTTTTAAGAAAACTTATTTGAAACCTCAAATTGGTGAGCTGATAACTTTTCCTTTGAAAAGTTACTTAAAAATGTAGTTTGTAGACCTTTGCTCATGAGGGAGCTGATATGAAATGCTTCTATTGGGATGTTCTTCAGCCATATCAGTTCAGTCCCCAGTCCAGTTTGAATCACTACTGTATGATGATTAGTTAAAAAAGCATTTCTAGAAACTGAACTCAGTACATCTTTCACTATAGAGCCTAGCTCAATTAGTTTAGAGCTCCTGTTGACACAGACGACCTTTGTAAATGTTTGCAAGGTTGAAAAAATGCAGTTAGGGATATTTTTTTTAAACTTCTTACAGATCTGCACATTTTTATATATTTTCTTTGTTTAATTAAAAAGAAAATACAAGGAGTTGTCATGCTTCAAGTATTATAAGGCCGTACTATAGCCTAACTAGAGCGCTCACAGGTGCGTGGTTCTCAGAAATGTGAACGAATTGACAAAAGTCCCTTTTGCTCAGTCTTTCCTCTCTTCGCCAATTAGAGATGTAGATCTGACAGGGCGTCCTGCCCTGCTAAATCTCTCCCAACACTGGATATGCTCTGTTGCTCCCGGAACGGGGAATTTGCACTCCGGTGACGACACAGCACCATGCCGTCCTATTGTTGTCGATGCCCTGCTGCGCCACGCAACGGTAAACTCCATCTGCCTGGGATCTGGAAGCCCCGGTGTTAACGGGGTGAGGCGTCATGCTCCTCCCCACGTCACCCATTACATCTCTTGTCACTGCAGCTGAATTCAGCTGTCTCGCTCTCCATCCGTTAGCCTACGAGGGTTTCTGGTTCTCCAAACGATCACGTCCCCACTCTGCTCTTTCACATTGATTCCGTTATCGCTGTGGGCTTAAATGGATTTGGACCCTTGCATCTCTTGCAGTTTTACGTGTCTTGTTTGGATTAAGACGGACCGACAAGCAAGTCCTTAGTGATTGAGTCGGAGAAGAATAAAAGTGAAGGCTTGTTTGTGTTGCCTTTGTTAAATAGCCTGGGACCTCTTCAATAAATGCTGGGGGCCATTTGCCACTGAATTGAAGAAAGCAGCCAAGACAGGAGTGACCAGGCTATGTTTCACAAAATCCCTGCATGATTTCCATCCTAAACACTCTGTCACCTGTCACTGAATGGCACCGTGACTGTTCCGTGTTTTATCAGCAATATAATGGCTTGGAAAATCACAGAAGCAATACCTTGATTTTAATATTTAGATTAAATGTTTTCAGTTACTAATTGACATAAAATAGAAATTGCGCTTATTGTCCAACAAAGGGAAAAATTCTGGTGCAACAATAGTCACAGAAAGCTTCACACTAAAAGTTCTTGGTGTTAAAAATGTATGTAAAAATAAATGACTAACAATGATAATATACATGGACTGTACCAGTGAAGAAAGACAGATGTGCAATAAATCGGAATCAATTATTAAAATAATCAACTGATTTAGCAATCGATTAGAAATGAACTGCAGAATCAAAAAAGGCAATTTGCAGAACGAACACCGAGAGCAGAAACTGCAAAAAATATACATTTTGCATTCAGATAAATGCAAAATTTTGCATTCAGATACATGCAAAAGTTTGCATTCAGATAAAGGCAAAAGTTTGCATTCAGATACATGCAAAAGTTTGCATTCAGATAAAGGCAAAATGTATTGGTTCAAATTCTGTAAAAAACAACAACAATCATTTATCGTTTTAATCAGTTTATCGGATCAGCCCTTCACTGTATTGATAAGTTAAGCTGAACTTTTCACGTTTGAAGTATAGGAAATTCTGTTATTGAATTTTGGGCCATTCAAGATGTATTTTCTTATTTTAAAACAGGAATTGCTCATTTGCATAATACATATTTTTAATATTGTATTTTAAAAAAAGCTTTAGTGGGTAAATGAAAATTTGCCAGATGTGACAATTTTAAAAAAAATCAGATTACTCTGTTAATCGCCTAAATTAGCAAATCTATGCCAAGTGCATGAAATTTTGTGTTCTCCTTACATCCCATTGTGCTGACGGTACAATTTATGTGTGCAATCAGCTGTTTGGTTATAATCCCACCTCATGTTAGACTCCTGTTCACCTGAAGTGTTTGAATGCGCCGTCAGAAATGAGATGATTAGATGCAAGTAGGACTCTGTGTGCCTATATGTAATATTCCTGTTCCTACCTCTACAGGGAGCTGACAAACTCATAAAAACACAAGATGGCTTATCTGCCTTTGACTGTGAAAGTGACACCATTCGGGAGCTGCTCAAAGATGCAGGACCCAAGTAAGGGAGGCGGCTGGACAGGTGGATGAACGGACCTGCAGATGGATGCAGTGGTCCCCTGACAGAAGACGGCCTCACCCCATTTACTCCAATCAGCCTCTGTCTTACCACTGCTTTGGTCTGTTTGTTGGAGGTTCATTTTGTCTGTCTGGTGACTTTCATTAACCTTTTTCTTCCCATGTTTTTGGGAATGTATTTTCTCTTCTTTGGGCCTCTGTCTGTCAGCAAAGTGACACCTCCCTTAGGGACCAAACGCTGGGGGAGTTAAGCTTGAATCATGTAACACTGTTCAGACCAGAAGTTAAGTTCTGTCAGTTTAGCACTAAAATATGCATCGGAAATTCTGCTGTCTCTTAAACTAAAACAAAACAAACCGTAACAGATCAGTAATGTTCGTTTTTCCACAGTTTTCCTACATGTGGCCAGTGTTTTTGAACAGTAACTGCACTGTGATAAATTAAACGGATTAAAATGCAAGGTTGTAATGTTTCATTAAGATAAATAAATACAATATGTAGCCTGTTCATTGACTGACCAAACTATTTCTTCTTAAACATGTTTAGGCGTATTACTCGCATATCAAATAACATTTTATGAGTTTGAAATCTGTATTATTATTTTTTTGACCAATCACCATGCTGGGTTACTAGAAAGACTTGAATGTTGCAGTTTTAAATAATAACCTGTTGAAAATTTGCTTACAGAACATGAAAATGAAATTTCTTCCCTTGAGTGAGTTTGTTTTTCTTCTTTTTTCTCAGAGCATAACTCCTTTTTTCACTGCATTAGCTTTCTTGGATCTTATGATGTGCTCTGGGTGCAGAGAATGATGGGTAAACGGGGATTAGAGTTGAAACCTGATCTTGGGGCTGCTTATATATCTCCTTGCCTTGGATTTGCTTCGAGACCCCGCCTGTTTTGCTGCATGTCAAAACTGCTTCTGCTTTTCTGCTATGAAACGGTTGCTGTCCTCTTGGTTGCTTTTAAATGAATTGCTAAGTATGTACTGAACTAAAACATGGTTACACTGACTTTGTTGTGACAAAAGTCTGTAAAAACCAATAAAAAAAATTTCAGGAACTGTTTTGTCTTTTTCCTTAAATATAAGAGTCCCTTGATGAGTCTTGTTACCTTCCACAAAGGAGTGTGAGCAACTTGCTGAAGAACCAAAGCATTGGAAAGTTTACTGGAAGGAAAAAAGTTAATTAGAAAAAGTCAACATCGAGAAGGTTTTGAAGCAAAACCTATTGAGCAGTTTGGAGGAAATTCACAAGCCGTGGGCTGCTATTCTACAGACGCAAACTGACATAACTAATAAAATCCAGATTCATTCAAAACAACCAAGGTAAAACAAACCTAAAAAAGAGTAATGTAACTGCAGCCTTGTGTAACATGACTGTTGCAGAAGGGACGAAAATTATTTTATCCTATTTGGGGAAACTAACTTGCAAGTAACTTTTCAGCAAGATATTGGAGCTTGCTTTAAGTGAAAAACTTTCTCTATATTGATTTTTTTTTTTTTTAAATGGTTCTCGCTCCACTGACAAGTTATTTCACTTATGGGAAAATGTCTTGTAAGTGAAACAATCTTCCAGTGGAACCAGTACTTTTTAAAATCAATATTGGGAAATTATTGACTTAAAAATAATCTATATCTTGCTGAAAACTTACTTCTAAGTTAGTTTTGTCTTTTCCCAAGTGCTCTAAGATATTTACACTAGAAACCAGACCAAAAATACTCAAGGTTTTGCAGTTTGACTGTCATAACATGCCAAAACCTGTATTTCCAGGCAGCAGAGATGAAACTCCACTGTAAAATGTTCTGGGTGACGCCATCAGATGTTAAGAACTGCTAGTCCACCTCATTAACTTTTGCTACTCCTCTTTAAGTTTCTGTCTGACCTCCTGGTTTGAAAGCCGGACAGCGAGACGACCATTACGATCTATAGAGTTGGTTTCAATTTCCTCTCTCTCCGCATCCAGGAAGCATCCTTTTCAAGCCCTCTGGAGGTCAAAGTTCAGGCATAGTTTGTGCTTTAGATACATTAATCTGCTGCTCCAGTGTCTCAGCGTAAAGTAGTAAAAGCAAAAATCCTTCAAACTGCACATCTAAAACCAGAGGGAAAAACTGTCCAAATATGAAATGCCTCAACCAAAAGCAAAAATCTGAATGGACAGTTCTAGAATTGCACTTACTGTTAGTCTGCTGTGTTTTATCAAGTTAAAGTCAGTGCAGCTGTTTGTCTGGACATTTTATACTATTGTTTTTGCTGATGAGTTTTATCTCCTAGCATTGTCTAAAGTACCATTGTGTGGCTTTAATGGCCATATGTCACCAAGCGACCAGATGTAACCACACAGATGAGGTGAAGGCTGCTATTAAAGGAGCGCTGGCTTCCTGAACCCATCAGCAGAGCTCTGCTGTTATTTCCTCTTTTCTTTTTTTTTTTTTTTTTTTTTTTTTTTAATTGCGATGTTTTTTTTTTTAAATTTGTTTGTTTTTTTTACGGTTTTAATTTATCTGAATTTTATTGCCCGGCAATGTTATCTAAAAGTTGATT